>JAGDQP010007385.1:0-57031 GCA_022664845.1 Lepisma saccharinum | reverse complement strand
TCAGCTAGAGCTCAGGCATTAAAGAAAGAGAAAAATAATATACAACAGTTCCTTGTGGCATATTCGACTGTCCCTGGGGATGCACACTTTGAAATTATGGCCAGAAGAGATGTGAGTATAATGCTGAAAAATGATATTCACCTTATAGGTACCGTCAATCGTGTCAACCAGTACGGCAATCAAAGTTGGTGTGTCGACGATTTTAATTTAAAGCCTTTGTGCTATTGTGTGTAAAGAAACGTTTTCTACGCATTCGATTTGGAAAAGTAAATGGCAGGATTATATTACGAATTTCGGTATTGAAGAAAGTGTGTGGGATCTTACTTTAGTGTAAAGTTTTATTTACTAATTTTTGCTTAACTTTCATTACTTCATTATCATGATTCTTGCATTCATAATGATTACCTGTGATAAACTAAACTGGGCACCATTGCAGCCCGTTGAAGGTTTTCGAAATTGAAGTATTAGTAGAGTTTAATTAGATAAAAGGGTGGATCTAATTCTCACAAAAAAAAAAGAAATTGCTTTAAAGTAACGTGAACACACTGCCATTTTACACAAAATATGTATTACACAAATATACGTCAATATTGATGTGCGAAATACATTTTTCGACTCCATCTTGAAAAAGATGACGCCAGTATTTTCAAAATATCACAAACATTTATGTGGGGTATTAAATAACAAGAAATTTATGCTGAATAGGAATGTGGTATTTATATTATAAAACAGAATCAAAGAAAAGCTGAAAAATTGTTAAAAATGAAACCTACAGATGTTACAACGAATAGTATTAGACGGAGTGTATTTTATTACTTCTGTGTTTCATTTCTTTAAGGTGATGTGATGTATATCTGACTGGTAAAGAAACGTTAAAATAAAAATGGATTAAGAACACTGTTTTCTGTACTCAAATATCCTTAGTGATAATGTTACCTGTGTCACACTAACAACCAAAGATTTGAACGGCAAGAAGATACAATCTATGAACTCTTGAATCCTATACCTACTGATGCTATCAAAATACAACACATTAAATTACGATGTGTGTGTTTGTGTGTAAATCCAGTTAAAATTAAAAGAGCTTCAATATTAAACACATCAGAAGAAGCTCCTCCTTCGACCAGCTCAAGAATGCTGCGCGCTAGCGCACAATTCTTGAGTTTCAAAGACAATTTGTTTATTTTGTGCTCATTTTATAACGGAAAGTAAAAAGCGGGGATAAATTAGTAGTAATTCATGTGCGTACATTCCAGTTTCCTAAGACAATTACGCAACACTAGAACAACAATTGTACATCCCAGAAGACTTTATTTTACTGACTTAGCTTCAGAATCAAAGTACCATCAAGTATGTAGTGTTAATTTTAGGAAAGGTGATCCCATTCCTGTGAAGTACAGACCATAGACCCAATCTCGGCTCGGCCTGATTCTACATAAACATCTTATAATTTTGTAAGAACAGTTATAATTTGATTACTGATTTTGTAAATAAAACCAAGTTTTGCTCATAAACGAAGGATTTTCTTGTTCGGCATACACTACACTACCATTAAATAAGGTAAGGAAAGGTTATTTGGTGATAATTCTTACGAGACCTGTCAACGAAAACTCCGTTCCCTTTCAAATCTACCACGAGGTATGTGTATTAGCATTTTGAACTTCATACCATGCCATGTATTTTCAATCCACTCTCTGTGACATGTCTTGCTTTCTGTAAGAAAGCTCAGTCATTGATAGGAATCTAAGAGAAACTTTGTGTTGTGATTTACGGGCATGTAAGTATTAAGTAAAATCTATGGAAAGTGCTTTAATTTGTATTGTCTGTATGCCATTCTGTGCACAAGGGTCTGTAATATTTGTTTTCAAGGACAGAAAAGTTTAAAACTCCATCAGTATTTCACCACAGACCTTTGGTGTTTTAGTCAATCTTAAGCCTGTGATCCTTATCTAAAACTTTGAGGAACAGATGAATTTTCTCCAGAACTTTTGGAAGTGAACGTCACTTCTTTAGACAAGCATGATGATGCTTGGATGTTCACGAAATGTAGATTTTGGTATTCATAAGATGTCAAAAGCAAGTGAGGTACAAACTGAATTCAGTGCAGCTCTTTCATGCAACCATTTCATGAAAATTGTCATGCACGTGATATTGAATAGGATATAACCTTGTTCGTGTGTGTCGACTCTTGTGAAACATTGTCTAATGAATCAGAGTGATACATTTGTTTCATGTACATTTGGTTAGGGAAAGTTCTGGTTAATAGTTCATAATGTCATCAAATAATCTACCCACTATCACCAAATAACCTACCACTATCACTAAATAAACTTCCTCTTTAGTGTTGTTTTCATTGTATATTCAATTTCTGTATGTTTATTGTATCTTAGTAAATTAGTGGAAAAGCCATTGCCTAGAAGGATGGTTCTAATATATAGTTTAACAAAAATATTTTGTTATTTTCCTTATAAAAAAATCATTTAATATACAAATATTACCAAATTACCATACCTTATTCTATTCCGTTGGAACGTTGTCTGCAGTTCTCATTTTAAACCATTCCGGTTCTTTTTTGGCCTCTACACCCCTAAAGATTATTTTTTTTAAAAAAAGCAGTACCACACTCGTTTTCAGTATAAAATTTCCTGTAATTTAATTCCCCTCATGATTATTTGTGATTTTAAAAGAAATCGCGCAATTTTGTCAAGATGGCGACAGAAAAAATATATTTCGCACATCAATATTGATGTATATTTTTAATATGTTGAATGGAAATGTGTTGATTTCATTTTAAAGCAAAAATCATTTTTGTTGGAATTAGTTTCGGGTTCAGGTGTTTTTCCTTACTTCTACTCGAATATATATTAGAAAAAGTTAGATTGAAGTTAGGTTGGTATTTTGAATAAGACTTGAATATTTATTGGAAAGTCTACGGGCTACTACTAGTAACTATGATATTGAAGGTCATTGTTTGCACTGAAAATAAGATATATTGTGAAATAGAAGCTTTTTATAAAGTAGCTGAAACAGTATCCTGTGATCAGATATACTTAGTTTACAATAAGTCAAAATATTCCTTGAGATTTTTTGGAGAGAGCGGTACTTGTATAACTTACATATAATACAAGCTTCCATCAGAAAAAAATATATTTTGTAATTGAAAGCCTTGCTTTGTGGTAAATGAGAGGTGGTCGCTTCAAGGATGGATGAACTATCTTGAGAACATATGAGGCCTTTGGAATAGCAAGGGCGTATGCAAACATATCCATTTTTACTTTTGTGTGTTAACATATTTTATGAACCGTCCGCTATAATATTTTATGAACTGTCCGCTATAATTACTGAGAGTGCTTATGGTTTATACTTCTCGGGTACGAGTGAAATTTCAGTTCAAATGACAAGCCTGTACATCGCGAGATACAAGGTTGCGAAACTTTAATTGTATTTATCTCTAAGCAAACAATTGGCGCATGCGTCGTTGTTATTCTAGAGCCCTTATATGAAGAGAGGACTAAAGTGTGAGCTGCATTTTAGATATTCCCCCACTCATGAATAAAGTAATTAATTAAATCCTCCTGTCGTTCTTATGTACAACATATCCTATAGTGATAGTATAAAGAATGTTATTTTTCCTATAACACCTTTATTTATAGAAATAAATGAAACCATTTTAATTGGGATCTTGGATTAAAGAAATGATTTGGATACGTACTCAAGTGGAATTAATAAAGCTGGCTGAGCCTAATAAAGTTTATGACAACATTAGAGAACCGATAGATCTTACACGTTGTATACTGTATTGTGAGATTCATGATCTGAAATCAGAGAAGAGAGGGCAACACTATCTTTATTAATAACACCAGAACAAAAGAAACGGTACGTCACCAATAAAACCCTCAAATGTTATACTAGGAATTGGAAGAAATACTGCTATCTACATACATCAAGAAAGCCAATGTCTCAACAGAGCTCTATAATTTCCATAGAATGTACGAACAATTAGAACAAGCAATGAAATCTTTTCTAAAAGAGTTGAGAATAAGACTCTCAAAGATCAATTAATTTTAAGTTCTACAGTAAAGACGATTCACTGATAAAAAGGATTCTACAAGAAGGTGAAAAACACCTTTCGAGAAAGTAACTTTATCTTGAAGCTGTGCACTTGAATTATCACTTGAAACGCTGGCCAAAGAAAGTCCTACAATCAATATCACTACACAAGTACACAGCTTCAAGAAAAAGCTAATAGATCTTATCAGGACAAAACTCAACAACAGTACATTGATTGTTCTTAATGAGGTAGTTGACACACAAAAAATCTAGTCTTACAGCTCATGACAAGAGATGTTATTTTTATCAGAGTACAAATCCCAGTGAAATACAACAGCACGACAGAGCACATAAACTAAACAAACACTGAGAAGGATCATCGAAGTGATAAAGAAGAAGAATCTAAAATAACTGCTGGAATAGCAATTAAAGATATTTCGGTGGCGTCATGGCTTACGATTCACGAATGTCTATTATTAAAATTATGAACACTTAGCCACAGTATTAATGCGTTTGACGATTCCGGAGCATCGCAGAACCTCCTTGATTATCGATTATTTAAACAACTACGTATATAACATCAGAAAATTCCAATTAATTCCGTTCTGAGAATAGTTTCAGCAACAAAGATATCAATGATAGGAAAAATTGCATTTCGTTGCATTGACCATGTACCTATGCTTATTTATCCAGTGTGCAGTTTACGAAACAATATTGTGAATGGTGTCATTGTATAGGTTGAAAGGGAAATATGAGAAAAAGTGACAGTGGCTATCTTGGTAGCCCTTCTGGGGACTTGAGGATTAAGATAGTAAACATGGCGGTAGTCGTCATCACCTACGATTCCGCCGTATTTACTATTATAATCACCATGTGGTGCGGTCATATATCTTTACATTTTCCCCTCTCAAATTCCTAGCGTGAGACGCTCTTCGACTTCTGCCGTATTTACTATTTTAATCGCCATGTCTTCTGGGGTCATAACAAGGGGTAAATCCAATATGGCCGTCAGAAGATGCATCTCTAGCTTCCAGGTAACCATTCTTAGAAACTATTGCACCTAGAGCTATGATTTCGGCGTCATTTCTTGTAGTATCTGTACAAAGGAATATTATTAAAGAATATAAGTGCTGTGGAATGAGAAATTGAAGTGTATAATTGGTAATACACTGAATGATATCTGCATTCTTAATACAAGTAGCTATGTATTTCTGTTTCACTTAGGGCTACCAAATCGCAGAACAAGAAAGAGTATATTTTTCAGAAGTTAATGCAAAGCTTTAAAATTAGTTCTACATGCCTGGCGCTCTAAGGCAGTGATTCTGCTAGACCCACCTTGTGGCGGGAGGGTGTAGTCCCCAAATTCTCGATATCATCCCCTACTTCATTTTTTTACGGTCAAAATCGGTGGAAAATCCACTTATACCCTCTCAATTTTGACTTTACACTCAACAAACTGAAACTTCTGATTAGCTCAGGGTACAGAAATTCTGACAACTTTTGAAGAAAAAAAACGAGAATTCCATTATTTCGGAATTTCTTTACTTTCTTCCGTAACAAAGTACGTAGCTGTTGTTGACAATTTTGAATAACCACATTTTTAGTTACTTATTCGCAAAAACACCTTAAGGAGGATATAATTGCTACTTTCATTCTATCAACTAGTGATGAGCAAAAGCAAGACCAAGAAAGTAGCGGTCTTGGTTTTGGTCTTGGTCTTGCACACCCAGTCTTGGTCTTGGTCTTGCATCGGTATCCCTGGTCTTGGTCTTCCTCGCCCAGTCTTGGTCTTGGTCTTGCTTGCAAGAGTCTTGCAAGTCTTGCTTTTAAGAAATGTATACGTTTTATACGTAAATTTTACACCAGGTATAGGGAATAGCAAAAGCTATGCGTACCATTGCCTGCCTTAATGCGTCGATAGTTACGGAAATATGTTTTAATGTATTGTTTATCTTCATGGAAGTGTACAGAATAGAACTACCGAAGTTCAATTTCGGTTTAGTTTGAACAACTTCACTAACATTTTATTATTTTACTTTTAGTTCACTTGCTGTTTTAGGCACACAACTATGTTTCGTAAGCTTTGACAGAATGAAATCATGGGTTATCGAAAATGATGGCCAAAATAATTTATACATTCAAGTTCTTACCATGTAACAGTCCATAGAATTGTGCTCTGTGTCATCTTCTAGTAACTGTTCCAATTATTTACCATTCTCCGTGCTCCAGGTAAGTTCCAAAGGAAGACCAAACATACACGGATATTGTGTTTAACTAAAACTTACAAGGGAACTCTTTTTGCTGTTCAGCGAGTTGTGACTTTGGACATGATTTTTGACTTTATTTGAAGCATATAGATAGCGAAAATAACACAGAGTCGCACTCTGTCATATATTTGTGTCCCGAATCGTGTAATTTGAGCGACTTTTAAGCAGTAAAATCAACCTTGAAGGTGAAACTTTATATTAACTAAATGAGATCACTTATCAGATGATTTTCCGTAGGTAATTTTACGTGTAGAACATAAATTTCACCATGAAAATGTTTGCAAATTGAATGTTTTTTTTACAAACTCCAGTTTATGATCGGAAATGAACAAAATTCCATAGAAAGTAATGCCGTAAAGGAACAAAAATACAACTGTGTGAAAGGGGAACGGGGACCAGGGGAATATAAATACATAAAAAATAATGGTTTCTAATACATTTTGGGGTGCCCAGGGCGCTTGCAATCGGTAAACCACTGATCGACTACACGGTTATTTAAAGCGGACATTTTAAATAATACTGAAGACATGTTTACTTTCAATTTGAATTTTTATTTTCGTACGTACATTTTTTCATCCCCTCTTCTCTTTGGTGTGTAATTCCGGAACAAAATTGCAACACTCTCGCTTCTCCTGCGCTCTCTTCATTTACGTACATTTTCAATGCCCCTTACCATACAAACTTTATCATAACTAAATTACAAACTAAAATTATAATTAATAGTTAGAACAGTAAACATTTTTCAAAATACTTACCAAAATAAATTCTCGTCTGTCATGTCACATCTTATATTTGTTTCAAACATCTTATTTAACATACGCGCTTACTATTAATTTTTTGAAAGTTAAATATTTTAAATAATTGTGGTAAGCACGAGAAAACGCAACTGATTTGATTATTTTTATAAATATTCGAAATTGAACTTTGAAATGAAACAGTTAAACAATAATACTAATTATAGTGAATTAACAAGTTCTAAAAATGAAAATAAGCATAATGATCTCAATCTAAACAGATTTCACTTTCTCTGCTTTTTGATTAAAAAGTGATTCAATAAATTTGTTCTCCATCATTTCGCGTTTTCGTCTTTTATTTAAAGATAAATGTAAACAAATCAAGTCCGTTACTATTATTTAGATATTTAAAGCTCAACAAACGAATTCTAATTTTACTTATAATTACAAATTTTATAATTGTAATATTCTTTTTTTTTAAGGAACTAACTTTAAGAACGTAAGGAAGCCCCCAAGCCTTGCCGGGGTCGCCAAATTGCGAAACCGCTGAGCATCGGAACGATTTTGCTACGCATCTCCATGAGGTGCACTCGTTTTTTTGCTATGCTCGCTCCAGCGCTTCGCTTCTTTCTTAAAAACCGTGTAGTCGATCAGTGGTTTAGCGATTGCAAGCGCCCTGGGCACCCCAAAAGATATTAGAAAACATTATTTTTTATGTATTTATAATCCCCTGCCTCCCCCCTTCCTCTTTACCACAGTTGTACTTTTGTTCCTTTACGGCATTACTTTCTATGGAATTTTGTTCATTTTCGATCATAAACTGGAGTTTGTATAAAAACATTCAATTTACGAACATTTTCATGGTGAAATTTGTGTTTTACGAAAAAAAAAACCCTACGGAAATGCACTTGATAAGTGATAACCCATTTAGTTAATATAAAGTTTCACATTCAAGGTTGATTTTACTGCTTAAAAGTCGCTCAAATTGCACGACTCGACTTATTCGAGACACAAATATATGACAGAGTGCGAGTTTATGTGTGTTATTTTCGCTATCTATATGCTTCAAATAAGGTCAAAAAACATGTCCGAAGTCAAAACTCGCTGAACAGAAAAAAGGGTTCCCTTGTTAGTGTTGTTTTCGTCTAAGAGGCACTCATATCCACAAACCCAGACAATTGACGATAGTGAGACTAGTCATGGCTCAAGCGAGTTCTGACAGAAGAGTGATAGAAAGTATAACTACTTACAAATTTGAATTGAATTTATTTAAGCCTAACAGGTATCTATGGCCTAAGGCTTGGTACAACAATGGGAAAGTTAGCGGCCACGTCTTTGAGTTAAGGTATTCAGTTAATACTGAATTTGAAGCATTTCTGTGCTCAATACGAGCCCACACACCTGTTACCTCTAGCTTACTCTAAAGTAACTTTTGCGTTGCATCCAAAACCATAGCCCACATCTAGTAATATTCCTCCCGACTTTATCTACAAATGACAAACAATTACCAAGTGTACTGCAAAAACTGTTGTTTTATTCAGACTCAATTCTCCGTAGCATAACACATAAAACAGAACTCAGTTTTCAATAACACATATCAACAGACATTTTATAAAATCGACTGGTAGCTTAGAACACAAAGACTTGGTTACACAAATCAATACAGACTCCGAACGGACCATAATCTACCTTTATCTGAATCAATAGATCATACCACGAAAAACCTAACATCAGAAAAGCCAGGACATCAGACTTCCTTTTGCCCTTTATCCAAATTATCCTTAAAGGGAATATAAAGTCAAGATCTCCGACAAGAGATGGCAGCACTATCTTCGTATGTGTCTAATGTATTTTTATCGTTGCACGAAATTTCAATGCTGCTCCTAGAAATTCAATTCTAGAGAGTTCAGACTTTCAGGGAAGAAAGTTCATAAATAATTCAAGAGTTCTATCCTTGCCGATTTTTCATTTTCTATCTTGTTCATCGTTGAAATCGTTTCATTGTTGTTTTGCCTATAACAATGAAGCTCTTTTAACAATGAACAAGAATGAAAATGAAAAATCCGCACAGGTACTCTTGAATTACTTATGAACTTTCTTCCCTGAAAGTCTGAACGCTCTAGAATTGAAATTGTAGGAGCAACATTGAAATTTCGTGCAACGATAAAAATATATTAGACATATACAGAGATAGTGCTGCCATCTCTTGTCGGAGATCTTGGCTTTATTGTAAGTTTAGTGTACAGTAATGTACAGTGTTAGTCTAGTTTAGTATGCTATAGTAACAGCGGCATGATTCTCAGATCCACTCACACGGTTTACACAGCTGGGAACACCTTCACTCCAGCGCTATTTTTACAGAAGCCAAAGAAATTCAAGTGAAGGATATAATGATTTCCCGTTCCTTTCCACGTTTAAAAATTTTCAAATAGTGCGTGTGCAAGACTCTTGCAGCTTGGTCTTGGTCTTGCGCGAGTCTTGCAGGTATGGTCTTGGTCTTGCATCCCTTGGTCTTGGTCTTGATCTTGCATCGGTAACCCTTGTGCGGTAACCAAGACTCTTGTGCTCATCATTAGTATCAACAACAAAAGGTTGGTTGCTTTTCTAAAAAAAAATCACCATATTTAGATGCCATTTTGTGAAAAACATTTTTTTTAAATTAATTTTTCAGTATATTTGAGACCACTAAGTGTTGTAAAACTTGACCAAGTTTTATTATGGATGAGACATTGGTTTTGATTTTACAGCTAAATGTTTCCTGCAAAAAAATTGCGTTTGAGAAACGCTTCTGGACAGACTGCTTGTCACCGATAATTTCCCTCTTCTGTCAAATTCAGTAGTTCACAAAGTGTCCCGCTCTGTGGCGTAGGTAAGGGGGGATATGGGGGATATATGCCCCCCCCCCTTGACTCCAACTTTATGAACTTGGAAGAACTTCATTCTTTTCTTGTATTTCCACAAGGAAAGAATGAAGTTATATTAGGAAACATATAATTGCTAGTTAAAATATAAAATTAATTGAAAGGCGGTAACAGCACTATAGCTTACGACCGTCCCGATATGATTGTAAGTTTATTCATAAACAGACAAGGGTCGTATTGTACATTCTGCGTTGTAGTTTCGCATTTAGGTAGCTGTGGTATATAACCATTTGGACAATCAGTAAAATAAAAGTTCTTTGACAATAATATCGATAGCGCTGGTAAAAAAAAAAGCAAAAAGACGTTTTCTAGACAGTAATGAAGAATATAGTAATTCCTGTACTACGAGGGTAGAACGGAGAAAATTTTGAATATAAAAGATTTAAAATCTATGATTGAACAGTTATTTTCTACGTAGAGAAAAAACTTTAACAGACGTCCTCGTCACATTACATATGAATTATAAATTAAAATTACACACTTGGAAAGTTTCGGTTTGTAAGATCTAATGTGATCTTTCAGATAGTAAGGAAGAAAATAAAATTTTGGTTAACTTTATTTTCTATGGGCAATATTAGTAACTTTTGACTTCGACCTGTCACGATTATACGAGGGAAACGCTTGTTAAATTTCACAAACATCCATGCCCCAGGTAGAATTCGAACCCGCAACCTCGGAGATGCTAGCCTAATGCCTCAGACCACACGACTATCTCGGTCGGCTATGAGGGGAGAAAAGTCTAACCGTTCAAATCAATTATTGAAATTTGCGATCAAGTTTCAATTAAGGAATGTTTTGCCTGACTAATTGCAGCTGAATGGTTTTCTGCATTAGCGGATGAAACTCTTAATATCACCTACATTGGAAAACTTTGTTGTTAACTATTTCAATGATGAGTATGATTTCTTAAAAAGCAGTTTATGCACTGACTCAGTAACAATCTGGCAGATCTTCCCCTAACGAGGTGTTGGTCTGAAATTTTTGAAGAAACAATGTCGGGATTTAGCGAAAACAATTTGTCAAATCTGATACATTTTGGTGTTAATTCCGAGACCTAATTTAATAAGAATATGATAGAAATACCAGTTTGCTGGGAAATTAAAAACAAAAAATATTCAAGACATACTGTAACAGAACTCACTCAATGTGGGAGTATTTAAGACCAATCAGATTCGACTTATATTGACTTATTTAGGATCAATTTGAACACTTGTATATTATGTCCGCTTAAGGAAAGCGCATTTTTGTGGGATTATGGAGAGTGCAAATGTTTCACCTATACCATAAAAATTATGAAGTTTGAAAAGACGGATATAAAAGTATAACGCAATCCATGATTTTACAGAATTAATCCAGTTTGTGTTCGACGCAATAACCCATATTTATTTATTGAACAATTTCACAAGCTCAAATTGAAGGCATGTAATGAATTTAAAGTTTAATACATTTATAATTTATTCTTTATTTTTATTCGATTAAATTAGTATTTTTGCTACGATTAACCGTTGTACATATTCTTACAAAAGGAACACTTTCAGCTTCACTTAATGGAAGCTCCGAATGATGAAAAAAAAGCAAGGCGCAGTATATTTGAGTTTGGAAGAATGTATGAAAATATTTACAAAAATCCAGAAAATGAAGTCTAATTACAGTATAAGACATGCTCTTTCACGCATGTAACCCGAATTTTTCTTAGGGGTTTCACGGATTTGCGGGGGGACGTCAAAGATCTGGATATGAAATTAGATAACAAACAGCGTCTTTTAAAATTACACCGACAAACTTCTGGAGGTGATTACTCACATCAAAATAAGACGAAAGTTCCTCAGACAAATTTTCGAAATGTGTTTAGTTTCGAAGCTTGAGGGTCCCAAAAGCGTGGCGAAATGAACTTCAGAGCTTTATATATATATAATATCACAAAAAATAGATCTGATGTGGCATGATTCCGTCAAATACTATATCTCGATTATCCCAAAATGCATCTTCCAAAATTCCACAATGGACGCGCAAGGGATTCCCTGAAGAAACTAGAGGATTCCCAGAAATTATCTAAATTAAAGATGGGTCGAAATGAGCATGAATGGGACGGTTTTCACAAGGAAACAATAATTCATCTGCGCCAACTTGATATATCACCGAGCCGCCGTAGCTCAGTGGTAGAGCTTTGGCGTAGCATTCGAGAGGTCGTGGGTTCGACCCCAGCGGCCGACTATCCTGATTGAGGTTTTCCAGGGTTTTTCCTCAGTCATACCAGGCCTACACCAGCAAATGTCAGAATGGCGCCTTCAACATAGCCCCTGGCCAACACCTTTCCGACTTCTTTCTCCTCACCTATCCCAGCCTGAGCCTTAGATGCCTAAAGGTCGTAAATAAAATTCAAATTCAATTCAAGTCGATTTGTCAAGCAGAAGTAAGAATTGCATAATTTCATCGAATGTTTTATTTATTTATTATCAAAGAGATTGAATATCATTGTCCGATTGGATGCTGGGAATGTCGTACGCCGTCCTTACACGGGAAATCTTTTAACTCATGCTCATTTCGACCTACCTTTACTTCAGAAATATTCCGGAATCTCTACTTCCTTTGGGTAATCCCTTGCGCGCCCATTGCGGAATTTTGAAATATGAATTTTCAAATAGGAAAGGTTTAAAGCTTTTGGGGGTACTACGCCGCATCAACTCTACTGTTCGTGGTAGTAGAAATATGAAGCTCTAAGAATCTTTTCCCACGCTTTCGGCACCCTGTAGTTCCGAAACTATGCATGCACATTTCTAAAGTTTGACACACTAATTGCGAATTTTGAAAGCGAAACTAATAGAAGTGCAATGGAAGCATATCAGATTTCGAAGCTTTTTTAAAAGTGCTTCAGATTTTCAACAGCCTGCACCCACATCTGCGCCAAAGACTCTGAAACGAACAAATACGTATATCTTTGAAAAATTCAAACTTTCGAATGTGACTGAACGGACTGGTAGTTTTACAAGAGAAAACTGTCATCAAAGTGAGCGTATAAGCATTAGTAAATGTTGGTCGAGAAATTCTTCGTTCTTGACAAAATCCAACCTGATGTTCCAAATATGGCTAAATTTGTATTAGAATTATGGCTGAACTATGCAAAATATACGGATGTAGTATATTCATGCATTTAATACTTTTCCCCACAATACCGTAACTGTGCTGTTATAAAATTATAGAAAAACTGAACCGGAATGCTGGGTTGCATAACTGTTAAGGATATGATTTTCTATATATCCCATCCCTTGAGGAATTCCTATCTACGCTACTGGTCCCGCTAATGGACTTTTTGCAAGGAAATTTTAGCCATAAAATCTAAACTAATGCCTGGTCAATTATTAGACTTAGGCAAGTTTTCGAACACACAAATATCTGAATTATTCTGAAATGTCTGTTTCTTGATAATGTATTTCCTGAGAAAATGGCGTCCAAAACACTTCCGACTTTTCAATATAATCAAATTTTGCAAGAAATATTTACCTAGATGAAATCTTAACCTATGGCTTCAGGATAAGAAAACTTGGTCCACAATTTAGGCGTATGCGCGAACAAAAGTCTATGTTCCATGTTGAAAGATAGCATATAGAGTTTTGTTCGCGCCTAAATTAGAACACAGAATTATCTCAACTATACTGAAACATATTTTAATGTTCTTTTTTAGGAAATGATTCTCAAATAAGGCGAACTTCTAAAAATTAACCAACTTACCGTCGTTGGTACAGTGAAAGTAGGAGTTATACTCGCCTTAATGTATTGGTGCAATAAAGTACGTAGAAGTGGGGTCATTCCATGCCAAATCAGGCAGAAAAAACGGTGAAATGTCACCCATAGTTTCCGATTTTGATGAAATTTCGCACATTCATTCTTGAAAGGATTCTTAGTATAAATTTAGTTACAGATTTCTAGGTCACCTGTATTCAGAGTTACAGCGCTTCAAAGTTGACATGTTTTGTCCTCAAATGTTGTCGCGACCGACACTTTACGGAGATATACCCATTTGAATTTTAATTTTTAAGTCATGCTTTATGAATTGTAAAAGACAAGATTAGGTGTTTCTGACGTAAACTTTAATCAGAGAATCTCAATTTGATAACAAAATTGTGAAAAAGACTTTTTTCTTTAGATATGGGTTTATGATTGCGAAAAGAGCAGTTTCGGAAATGGTGTTCGCAGTGCAACATAATACTGTGAATATCTCAAAAGGAACACCAGATACAGATATGAGACTTGCATCATTCGAAAGAGAACATTTCCTAGTGTAATAAAAACAGTGGGTTCTCGGTGGGAACTTTATCTCCAAAGCACTTGTCTGATTTTGCCATTATATATAATCAGGGTTGGAAAAAGAATCACGCTTTTTTTTTTTTTCAAAAATTTTTTTGTTGGTTTTTTTTATTTAAATCATTTTTTTTTTTTATTTAAATAACTTGCGGCACTCAAAACGACCTATATTCGCGTTGAATTCCTAGTTTTCGGGGTCGCTGAGATGAATAGTCTCCCTATGCTTTAAGTCCAAGTTCAGCCCCATCGGCATGGGGGAGGTGATAAAGGTTTAAAAGGTAAAATGTCCCAAATAACCGAGATTAGTGTTGAATCCATAGTTCTCGGGGTCGCTAAGTTGATTTTTAAAGGTTTCGATGACATTTAAATCCAAGTTTAGCCGAATAGAGTTTTGCAGACGTTGTAGTAGTAGTAGTAGTAGTAGTTGTTGTTGTTTTGATAGTAGCTGCCAACATACTATCCATAGTATTCCATAAGGAATGAGAGCTATATCGAGCCGCGGTCGCTCAGTAGTAGAACGCTCTCCTCTCGTCCGTACGGGTCAGCGATACGTGCCATGTGCGCTTAGTAATGAACAAAAAAAGGTCTAATCCAAAGTTGCCTAAAGGCCTTAGATAAAACTAAATTTAATGAAAGATACTTAATGCATCAAATCAATACTGGATACGCAGTTTTTGCATTTTCATCCTTCAGCATACACATAGGTAAACTTTATACTGCAATTCAGTATAAATTGCTTTTGAGCATTCTGAAGAAATCAAATTCAAATACACAAAGTTAGTGATGTTACGAAAGAAAAACTGGGTTTTCTGTTTTTTCTGTGTGTGCTTTCATATGTATTACAAAAATGAACATATTTACAATACAAATTGTAAACTTACAGTGTGAATTGGGTTCCTACGTTCTCTTCTTAAATTTCGCTAATCGAAATGAACCAATGAAATAGTTTGAATTCTAGGTCGATCACTTTGCTTTTGGTTTACATTATAAGTGCCTATCATCACGTAAGGACTAATAGGTAAACTACAAGTTTACATGTTATTCAAATCACAGAATGATTAAAAATACTGGACTTTATTTACAATTTTTAAAAAAAACAATAGTATTTTTTATTTAAATCATTGATTTTAAAAAATCATCTGATTTAAATCGCGATTTAAATCAATCAACCTTGTATATAATTGTATGGACAATGGATATCACAATATAATAACATGAATATCTCCCGAGGAATACCAGATACAGATATGAGACTGACACCATTAAAAAGACCAGAAAATTTGCTATAGAATGGTGTAATAAAAATAGTGGGTTCTTGGTGGGAAGTCTATCTGCAAAGCATTTTTTGTTTTTATATCATTATGTATATATTATTACGTTGACTTTTCAGTATAACACTATGATTATCAAAGGAGGAACACCAGATATAGATATCAGACTTACACCATTGGAAAGAGCAAAAAATTACCTATAGGATTAGGATGATGTAATAAAAACAGTTGGTTCTTAGTGTAGATAGTACTTTTTGTTTTTACATCATTATAAATATATGTAATTGCCGTTGACCTTGCAACATAACACCATGAATATCTCAGGAAAAACAGCAGGTGCAGGTGTGGGACTTGCACCATTGGAAAGACCATAGATATTACTATAGAGTGACGTAATAAAAACAGTGGGATCTCAGTGGGAACTCCATTTGCAAAGCATCTTCTATTTGTTTCAACATACAGAAGCTATAATTAAAATTTCGCTGTTTGACCGTTTCTAGATGGTAAATTGTAGATCGGACAAACATACAGCTTTATGGGAATGTGGTTAACGATATGTGGAAGAGAAATATTGAATAAACAATTCCAATTAAAACCTTTCAATTTGTATTTACACTTTATAAACACATCATACATTTTATATATTATATACATTATGTTTGTGTCTGTACCAAACATCATTCAGGCTATAAAATGTACTCAAAATGTCGTCTATTTATGACCAGAACAGTTTGGAAGAATACTGGGGATGCTGTTGTTCATAGGTAGAATGCTATCTCTGATTCGTGGCGTTCTACTTTCAGTCACGGCTTGTGTGCCACGTGGGAGTTTGTGGTGGACAAACTTCGTGTGTGTGTTTCATTGACCTTTTACTCCCACGTTCTTAATTCGATTAACTCTCCCATCATCATCCATTTGGCCTGAGCCGGTTACCTAAAGATCTTACATAAAATTGAAGTTCAAATTCAGTACTTAGTCCCATTCACATGTGATATGGTTATATTCATGTTACGTTAAATCGTTAGAAATTATATGACCCACATTTGAATCACCTAATACATTTCACATAGGACATCACCGAACTTTCCGATCGCCTAGCTCCTTCTAAACGCAATTGCGAAACGTAAAAGCTCACCCAATTTCTTTTCACATTCAAAACTATCAACTGTGAAAGTTTCATTCAAAACTGAGTGTGTGAGTTCGGGTATGTTTCTTGTTAGTAGTGAGAATTTTATAACTTGTTCAATGTAAATAATATCCTAAGCTATGTGTTTGTGATGAGTGTATTTGGGCACAATTGCATTTCCCCTACCTAACATATTAGGGCCTTTTTATTTTCGAAAATCTGAACAACAAGAGGTGGTAAAACATTATATGTATCAGTTACAACATCAATTGTCTCGATATGATCAACACATAAACAGTACAGGTAACATCGGTAGGGAATAAAGGTGGAGTTATGTTCTGAAAAACAGTGGTGTCAAAAGTTACGAAAAATTAACTCGCATAGGAAATGTTAGTCATGTTCAAAGGTATAATGACGAATTGAAAATTTTCCATTTTCGTATCGAAAATTAATCTTAATTTGAGTAAATAAGAGCTTGGGGTAATTAACAACATAATATTGGGGTTTCTCTTCCACCACATTGTTTTATGTTTACAAGTTCATTAAATATAATTGGTTTGCTTTACTACATAATATATATAAACAAATAGACATATAAATATTGTAAAAGAAAAATCCTCTTCTCAAAATACTTGGAAATTTATTCACTAAGATCTACAACATGATAATTATATAATATTTACTTCCTTTCACCAAATAATTCCATAATAATTTATCTATCTCACGATATATTTCCCTACAATTACAAAATATACAAATTAATGTTTACTACATAGACTTTTTACATTTTCTTTCTTCCTTTTCAACATGTAAGATTACAAAAATGCTATTTCAAACATTTAACTTTCAATTCTTGTTTAATAGTATTCGTTATTTTCTACAATTTAGTGTGTCAATTCCATCTGGAACTTTTATATTCGTTTTTGTCGGTATACGCAATTTTCGGTTTAATACTATTTCCTAAAGTATTTCTGTTTCTTATCCGTTTTTTTTAAATTTAACTAAACTTCTATCTAAAGTTAGGTTTTCAAAGTATGTCAAAAAATCAAGTGGTTTTATTCTATTCAAAGTTGATGTACCATCTCGGCTTTAGCCTAGTGAAGTACCATTCCACCACTAGCCTGATAAAATGGAATTTACTTACCTATTTTAACCTAGTTTGCTATTTAAAATCTAACCTTCCATAGTTGCTTTTTCTTACTTTAAAACGTAGTTTAACTTAACTTGACTTGATTTAATTTGGTTTAATGTACTTTATCTACCTTCATTAATAATTATATTAATTTCTAAATGTTATGTTAAACCAATCAGTACCTGTTCGCCATACAGAAACATTCAACGCCATGCAATTTTGGTTATTTAATTCGTTGGCGCGATGCTACACCATCGAAGCCAGTTATATATAGAGGCAGAAACACTGCTGAAAAGTTTCTTCTTATCATGGAAAATGAATTGGATTATATTGTTAATAAATTATCACATACGCAACCTCTCTACCCAATGTCTCCGCAAGAAGTTCAAGCATATATCGAAGCAACAAATTGTGCTGCTTGTGATTGTTTTTTCACACCAGAAAATTATAAAGTGCGTCATCACAACCACCTCACAGGTGGAAGCATTGCAGCAACTTGCAATCGGTGCAACTTTCAAATACAACGCAAAAGAAATATTGCGCCTGTGTACTTCCATAACCTCTCAAATTAAGATGGTCGCTTGATTTTAAAGCACTAACGGCCGGTTTCACCAACGCTGGTTAAAGATTTAACAACCCGTTAAGCACATTTAACGTCTGATTAGGAGAAATGACAGTTTCATCAACATCGGTTAACGCTAACGGTTTGTTAAAGCTGTCGTTAACTTTAATCATCAGATTTTCGACGATTAAATATTTAACGGTCCGATAGTGATTGTGTATCTCGAAAGTGTGAAAACAGGAAACAAGAAATAGAAAGCATAAACACAGAATTGCTTGATGAAATATACAACTTGGCACAACGCATGTCAATAGTATTAAAGATCAAAAACATCTAAAAACAATGTTGCCTGCTTTGCGGGCAATGTAAATATGATGTTCGAGTATGTTTAGGGGCCTATATGGGTATGCTTAAGAAGACGCGCTCTAAAGAATGGTTTTACAGGAGAAGTAGACGTGTGCGCTACGTATTTAGGCGTAAGGTATAAATTACGCACTTGATCACCGTTTTTAATATATATCGTGCAAAAGAAAGGCAATCTTGTAAAAAAAAACCGCACGATGTCGCTTTACTATTTTGTACACGTCGTCTTAACGATTAACATAATTCCTTTTAAATAATTTCAGGAGAATACTTTTCTCTAATACGTGTCTGTATATAGTTTACAAAACTATTTTGGAGAGTGGTAGTACATGCCAGAAACGTCGATTTAAGATATTTTGGGAGGAGAAATGATGTGGAGTAGAAAAGAAAGTATTGTGTACATTACCGATCGTGTATTATAATTGTTCACTTGGAAACAGGAAAAGTTAGCATAACGATAAGACTTCTTCATACTACGTACAAAGAATGCTTTTCCGTCGAGTATATCTCCTTTAACTATTGCCAATAAGTCATTCCTGTTCATATTAAGTATTTCTTACTTTTAGCTATTTCTGTTATGCGGCGATGAATGTACTTGCAATTGATATTGACATTACTTCGGATCCGTGTAATGAACAATATGGAACAAGGATGATGTGAGTGCAAGAACACACATAGACCCTTCAATAATGTGTCCCAGCCCCAGGTTAAGTTCAATTTAGGTAAGCCAAAAAATGTAAAATTCACAGGAGAAAGATGTAGGCTATGAAAGTATAAGACTGAAATTGCAACAAGTACGTGCAATTAATTAGCTACTTCCGCGTTGGAGCTGAACACAAGTATGTCCTGTTAAATGTGATGTGCTTCAAGTATAATGATAAAATAATTACCCTGGCTTTACCTAACCTATCTACGTTTTTTAGCGCCCCTCGATATGTTTCCATTAATTATGTAGTAAATACGTGATATTCATCACACGAAATGACGCCACTGATATTTCCCATGTGGTACCATATCTGTGTGTAAAGTAAATCGATTACGTACTTATGTAAATTATTATTAAGTATAGCTTCTCGAAATTGAATATGGGTTGTTGTCTACCGCTAGGTATTTACAGAAGTGTCTAAGTAAATAATTTACAAGGGGATGTGTGTTATAAAGCGTACGTATTGCTCAGTAGCTGGGTGACCTAAACTGAACTTGATCCATGAGCCACCCCGTTGCTTGACTTTATTTCATTATACTTGCATGCATCCGAAATTATGAAAATAACAACATTTAACGCCACACAAAAGAAGTAGCTAACAAAGTATTACATCCATGAAATAGATGAAAACTGGCTAATCCTGTCTGTATTTATAAGAATGAATGGCTTCAACCTTTTGAGCACTGCAATTAGCTATGTAAACGAACGTAGAAACAATCTGTATTAACATAAGAAACATTTTTCAACTCATCTATTTCTATTCCTCTAGTGTGTCGAAAAGATATATATACTAAACTTGCTTCCGTAAGTCGGGAGAGGATAATATTCTTGCCTTGTTTACGAATTTTAATATTATTTTATTGGCATTTATTTGGAGATCATTTGAATACATACACACACACACACACACACATGTATAAAAACACAAAAACACACGACGAAGTGCCTGCGACCTATTGTTTGCGGATTGCGAGGTTCATTTGTCAGGTGTACACAACTTTTCAGTCTACCAATCAGAATTCGTTTAGCTTATGAGAAATTTAGAAATCAAGTAGTTTCTTCACTTAACGGTCCGATTGTAAACGGTTTGTTAAATTTGTAATGTTAGCGTTGGTGAAATGGAAAAATTTTAACGGACGGTTAAAAATTTAACGCACGGTTAGTTATCGGATGGTTAAGCTATATTTAATCGACGTTGGAGAAACCGGCCCTAAGAATTACAGCGTGGTAAAATTAAACTCATAGCACAAACAGAGGAACGTTACATCACATTCTCTAAAATGTTTACCATTTGTGATCGAAATATTGAGTTAAGGTTTTTAGATCCGTATCGGTTCTTGCCACACAGTTTAAATGATCTAGTCTCAATATTATAACCTACTAAATTGAAACATACAAACAAACAAATGGCCACACAAGACATGAATCTTCTCACACGCAAGGGTTGCTTCCCATATGAAGTACACTGATGAACCAAAGTTTAATGCAAAACAAATACAACTCCAGAAGTATTTCAATAGTTCTTTGAATAACACTATATGCAGTGATGAAGGTTATGCCTTTGCGAAGAAAGTGTGGAGAACATTTAAATGCAAAACGTTTGGAGACTATCACGATGTATATTTATCATTAGATGTAGTGTTAACTGCTGATGTGGTGCAGAATTTTAGAGATACATGTAAAGAGGCATATGGTCTCGATTTCAAGCAAATGTACACAACACCCCAATTGGCATGGAACGCCAAGTTCTATGAAAGCAAACAAGAGCTCCAACTAGTGTCGGATGTACATATGCATTTGTTTATAGAACAAACAACTAGGGGAGAAATCATTGAATGCACTCTACTTCATATCAAGGCAAATAATCCCTATGTTAATGATTATAAAGCTAATGAAGAGCATTCATACCTAGTATATGGACGCGCTTTTGATTACTTCGAAGTGCGCAGGCTTTATACTTAGAATTATGTTTAAAGCTATACACGGCGTGGTTCTGTATGCTCCTGATAGACGTAATAGTACTGTTCACTGTGTGCGATTTAGGAGGTCCCCTAATTTCACATTTTCGTTAAGCCGGTGGGCCCAGATACTAGCTCCGTATGTCAGGATCGCTCTCATAATTGCTTGATAATACAGTGCAATTATCCTTAGCGGTAGTCTCAGTTCTCTATTTGCTATTGTTATTAATTTATTGCCTATTTTTAGGGCTTTATTTGCAATTTCCTCAATATGGTCTTTGAAATTCATTTTTTTGGTCAATAATGACACACAGATATTTGAATGTTCGTACTCTTTTTAATTTCACATTTTCATATTTAATTGTTGGTCCGCACTTTAGTGTTGACTTGAATATCATAAATTTTGTTTCCTCTACCGATATCTTTAATTTAATTTTTTCGCACCAATTACATAATTTTCTTAGAATTTTAGTTGCTTTTACCTATAGCTTTTTTCTTGACTCTCCATCAAGAATAACGGCAATATCATCTGCATAAGTTATTACCGATATAGTTTCTTTCATTTTATTAAAAACTTCCAAACAGGTTTGGATACATGCGTCCCAGAAGATTGGTCCCGAGGGACACCCTTTAGTTGGTGTCTTAATTATTGTTTCCCCGGGTGCACACAGTTTTATTCTCCGGTCACAGCAATAATCTCTTAATGTTTTCCATAATGTTACAGAGATATTTATTTCTACAAAGTTATTAAATAATGCAGGCCACCAAAGATTGTCAAATGCTACCCTTATATCAATATATATATATATGTATATATATATATATATAAATCGTCTCTTTGTTGTTTGCCCTCCTTACGTCGTCGCAAGGCTTATTAATTGCATCCTCCGTGGAACACCCCTTTCTAAAACCATACTGAAGAGAATCTTCTTGTATGTTAGCTCGATAGTGTTGCAGCCTTGCAATCAATTTCTTTTCAAAGAGTTTTCCAACAATGTTGAGGAGCCAGTTGGCTTATATGATCCTGGATTCGTTTTATCTTTATCTTCGCTTTTGAGGAATATTATCAGATTTGCCTTCTTCCAGCAGCTCGGAGAGCGATGTTGTGTTAAGCATTCGTTGAGGAGCCTCATCAGATACGGTAACCAAATATGTTTTTTTCCTTTTGTAGATTTCTGATTTCACGTCGTCCGGTCCAGGAGCCTTTTTGTTTTTATTTTCGCATCGAATTTTGAATGATTTACTTCCATAGGTTTTCATTATTTAGGGCCTGTTCAAACCGTTCAATTTTGTCTCATATAGTTCGGTTTACCTCTGTATCTTCTTCCTCCCTGTCATCCGGAATTAATTCCTCTAGAAGGCAGTTGGCTGTTTCTACCCAAATTTTTGTATATTCACCGTTTGCTCCTTTCAATGACGATAATATAATCGGAGATTTGATTTTGGTTGTTACTATCTTATAAGGCATCCCCCACGGATCGGTGTTGTGCTCGACATATTTATTCCATGTTTCCTTTTTGCCTTTTCAGCAGTACTGTTTTACATTATCTCCTTATTTTTCTATATTCTTCTAGTCTTCGTTTTCGTAGCTCCGGATCACGTGCTTTTTGGTAGCTCTTTCGTCGTGCTCTGACGATATATGGACTGAACCTTCACAATGCTGAAGGATGACGCCCTTTGATGAGTATTATTTAGAGGGAATTGGAGGGACCATGCGGGTATCCGCTTAGTGAAACTGCAGAAAATCCTAAAATCATCATCAAATAAACGGAAGCAAATGTTTGACCTTTGTGCTTGCTCGGTACCGATCCGACGTCAATGTCTGTAGTCTCTACAATATAGTTGATGTATATTTTCGCGCACGTTTGCGAGAGACACACGCATACACACATACAGATAGGCACAGAGATGAAGAAAAATATATTGTTTTAGAAGTTGTACCAACTATTAAAAATTTAAATTGTAGGTAGAGAACATTCAATTGTGTCGTACTAACGTGAAATCAACGTTTTTCCTTATATGTGCTACCGGTTACGTAGCAGTTGCAGTTGTTGGGTTCTTTTCATAGCAATAGGATATTGTGATCATGACAGTTCTCACCTTAGAGTAAAAATTGAATCATTCGTTCAACATATCATTGAAGTATCAAATGCTAGTTCCTCCTACGCTAGAGAAATACGAACATTTAGTCTCTATGGAACTGAAAAAAAATAAGAATTGAAGCTTTCCTGGCGGCGAATATTATATAGATGTTCTCGGGATATCAGCCAGGTGAAGTCCGACGATAGAGCCGACATTTCAAGAACAGACATTGTTCTCATCTTCAGGGCAAGTGTACTGAGACCAGTTCAGGTGTACTATATATAGTAACGATAGGGGGCGGAGCTTAAGAATCCGTGTCTCTGATTGGTTGGCCTATAGCTTGACGCTGATTGGTCGTTTTCATGTATGTTTTCTTTATGACTGGTGTCCAAGTCTGACTAAGTTGAAATCCGGTATCTCTGTTGACATTATTAGGTTCTTGTAGTATGGCAAGTGATTCTTTTATGATCCTATCCCAGTAATTGGAGCTCTTTGAGATAATTTTAGTGTCAGAAAATAAAATTCTATGTCCTTCTGTTATGCTGTGTTCTGCCAGGCCTGATTTCTCCGGATAAAATAGCTTGATGTATCTTTCATGCTCCTTGCATCGATGTTCTACTGTTCGTCCTGTTTGTCCTATGTATGTTTTTCCGCATTCACAAGGAATGCAGTATACTCCTGGTGTCTTAAGACCCAAGTCGTCTTTAACTGGACGAAGTAAGTTTCTGATTTTTGACGGCGGTCTGTGAATGGTTTTGATGTTGTGTCTCCTCAGGATTCTTGCAAGCTTTCCAGAAAGTTTACCAGTGTAGGGCAGGACTGCAATATTGACTGGATCTTCAGTTTCTGGGGTGGTCTTCTTCTTGCTGCAAAAGGTCCTTTTTAGGGCCAAACGAATGTCATCTTTCTTGTATCCATTCTGCAGTAAGGTCTTCTTGAGATGTTCCAGTTCACTAGGGAGGCTTTCTTGGTCTGAGATGGCTTTTGCTCGAAGTGCAAGTGTGCTGATGACTGTATTGCGCTGCGATTTATGGTGAAAACTGTTTCCATTAAGATAAAGGTCGGTATGGGTAGGCTTCCTATAAACACTGTGGCCCAGACGTCCATCAGACTTGCGACGAATGAGGATGTCTAGAAATGGTATGCAACCCTCCGTTTCTGTTTCCATGGTGAACTTAATGTTGCTGTGTTGATTGTTGAGAAATTCAAGGAACGACTGTAGCGCATTTCTACCATGTGGCCAAATGACAAATGTATCTTCGACGTATCTGTAAAAACATGATGGTTTTAATGGTGCTGATTCTAGTGCTTTCTGCTCGAAACTCTCCATGAAAAAATTTGCCACTGCTGGAGAGAGAGGTGATCCCATGGCGACGCCGTCTGTTTGTTCATAGTACTGTCCGTCGAAGAGGAAATATGTGGAAGTTAATGTGATCTTGAATAAATCTACAATCACCGGCGGGAAGTGCTCGCTGAGTAGAAGTAACGTGTCCTGTACTGGAACCTTGGTAAACAGAGAGACCACATCGAAGCTGACTAGGATGTCATCTGGAGAAATACGCATGGTCTTCAGTATTTCCACGAATTCATAAGAGTTCTTGACATGGTGTTCACACTGTCCCACCAAGGGTTGAAGAAGAGAAGTGAGGTACTGGATATCCTGGATGCTCTCGCACTATCCTTTCAAAACGTCTTCGAACGATTTGATGTCCACAACTACGGGCTGGGCTCTCCCAAAACTTACCCGAGCAGATCCAAGTGCCAGATCAACACAAATTTTTTAGATATCATTCTTCAGTCGGGCTTAGTTTTCGTCATTTCGGGGCTCAAATAGGGCAAAAGTTGAAATTAGTGGGGCACAAAGAGGTCAAAACCTAAGTAACCCTAACTTAATCATTTTAATCTAACCTGAGATTTTTAACCTAATCTCAATATTATTCACTGATATTACACTACTCGTGGTTTGACTGACAAAAACTTTTAGAATAAATTCTATCATGTAGTGTATTGTGAATTAAATTATGATCTCATATTTTGTTCAAATGTCCTTTCGAATCTCAGTAGGTTACACTGAACATGCAAAACGGGACCGCAACACAGAGAGTTGCGTTCGTTAGAAGGTTGTTGTGTCCCTAATCATAACTAGCATAAAAAATAGCTTTTTGGAAAAAGAGAATGCTGTTTAAATGACAATACAATAAGATATATTGGTGAAACTCAGTCTTGTTTATAACCATATGTCATATATTCAGCGATCCCTAATGTGAAGGAGTATTTTGAATTAGCCAAGTTGTTGTACAGATTTTTTTTAAAAAAACTCGAGTGTCACAGATGTACAAAGGCCAAAAACTTAAGAGGTTGATAGATCAACGATGAACTAACTGGACACTTTGAAACTGAGAATTATTGAAAAGAATTATGATACTGTTCTGGAGTTCTTTTGTCAAGGAGAGGAACTAGGGCGTGCAGATCCTGAGTTATCTATTCAAGTACAGTACTTTTAAGTAAGTGTTGTACATTAAAATTATGTTTCATTACCGCTCTAATGCCACAAATCCTATCAATATTTGAGTCAGCTAACAATGCATTACCAAAAAATGAAATGCATATCGGAAAAGCAGTTGAGGTTGTGAGGTTTTGTCTGTCAGTTTTGGAGCAGAAAAGACAGTCTGGATATGACGACATTCCTACTAAAGCCAAAGTTAAATGGCAAAACATATGCACTAAAGTATAACATCCTGACTTCCCTCGGTTGAAGCGAATTCGGCAGATTTCCCCGTCTTTGAAAGATTTTGGTGTTGAAGAATCTCTGAATATGACTGAAAATGAAACAATTCTTCTGAAGCAAATATTTAATGAGGCATCATTCGATCATACAATATCAGAAACTTAAGAGAGATTTGCAGGGAACAATGAACAGTATTTGAAAGCTCTCGATTGTTTGTTGCCACGGTCGGAAATATTTTTGAACAATTCTGAGGTAATGCCACTATTGGATCTTCTGCGATGTAATAAACAAGCTTTCGAATTAGAAGCTGAAGTTCTTAAAGTAAATCTTTTATCCGACAAGAGTAGAAGTAATATTTTTAATATCTTACATGTATCCGTATAAAAGTGCTTTTCCCAATATATATACATTATATGCAGGAGCTGTAACAAATGCTTCAACGGCAACATCTGAGAACATATTTTCTTGCCTTAGAAGTGTTCTTACACCACAAAGAGAATCAATGCTTCACGATAGCAAATCCAACCTTGTTTTCGATAGCATTCGAAAAACAATATTCGAGAACTTCAGATATAGAGCTCTTTGTCGAAAAATTTCGAAGACACGTTCGACTGTTACAACTGTAGAAGATTTGTGGAAAGTTAAATAAAACTTAATATAACAACCTTTTAAGTATTTTCTAAAACAAAGATGCATCGAGACCAATTAATAACCACGGCGCTTCAATTACTTCTTGTGCTGTAGAGGCTCAAAGAGAAATGTTTGATGATTTTCCGTAGCAGCACGTTAGATAAATATGTGTATTTTTAATCTGAAATAAAATAGCCTAATTTTACTTCATTATGCAAATATTTGTTGTTGTTTTTTGTGAGAAATTCTTTTACTCATTTTGAAGAATGGAATTATAGAAACTACTAATTCTTAATCTAAAAGTGGGTAAACGAAATACTAACGTTATTTCCTGTTATTCATATTTTACACGTTTATATAGAGTACAAAATATAAAAGTTCTCAAATGTTGTAAGGATGTATGCATCTCGTTCTGAAATATTTAGGATGTATGGCTTCATTCTTAAAGTGTGTGATAGTGTCCCACTGCGGTCAACCCTGAACTGTATTTTTCAAGTCTTTATATGGCCAGTTCAAAACGGCTGGTAAGATGGTGACCCTCCGGGGAATCTATCTTACAGCAGTTGCCGTCTCGTTCTCGATGTATCAAAAAGTAGTTATTCTTAACCAAAAAATAACGATGAAGAATATCCACCAAGACCCCTCAACTATGTCTGTTAGTTTTCCTAACCAAAATGGATCTACTTCGAAAATGTTGAGCCTTATAACTTATATGGAAGTTAGGATAGTACTTACTTGAACTATTCACAAGTTATGTATAAATCGCAATAATACTCCCTTATGATGATGAGGGCTTTAAACGTCCCCGGCCTTCATAACAACAAGCCCTGTGTACTGCTTCCTGCCAATATTTCTTGTCGTGCTAACAGAGCACACACATATACTTCTCTGTTCACTTTTCATTAATTATTCCACAGAATTACAAGAGTTAACGACAGAAAACATAAATTTTCTCTCCTCTGTTGAAAGTTACAAACGTACTTTAGACGATTCCAGCACGATCTAACGTTCTTGTTCGGAATTAGCCATGAGTACAGAGTATTTCACCTCTTGACTTTCGACGCATCTCATTTTTAAAAAAAAATACAACTAATTGTTTATGTGTGACTGACAAGGCAAACGCTAGAATATATATATATATATATATATATATAAACAGTAATTATGTCATAAAAATGATTTTTAGTAGGCCCCCATCAGAAAGCTAAGCCCCCGCCAATGATATAATCCTGGCTACGAGCCTGCTAACAGGGTTTATTCCAAAAAATGCTCCTCAAAGCCATTCTTTCCAATCTCCCTTTCTTTCACGTATCCACAGAATGTGACACAACTTCTGCGTCCTTTAGACAGGGAAAATTGAATGCTGCTTACCTAGAAATAGCAGCAGTAAAAGAGGGGTTTTATTCTCGCTTTATACAGCTACATTTTCAACTAATATCGGGTTATCGTATTAGTAATGTCGTATGTGCAATGACTGCTGCAATTACGCCATCTGAAGTAGACGGCACGTGCCATAGCTGAGTCATATAGGACACTTGATTGTTCAGCGGTGTGTAGAATGAGAACAGTCTACTCCACGTTTTGGAAGTGTGACCTGTAAAGCCACCTTTCCGGGAAGCACTGCAAAATGATGTTGACATGCGGCGAACAGTGACCTAGTTCTTTGTTTCCGAAGCCGGTGACTTCTTTTAGCGGGGGACTCAACAACTGTTTGACAGGTAGCAGAGAGTTGTGGAGTACGATGGAGAATATTTTTCCGAATAACGGTAGTGTTCCAGGTAAGTTATTGTTCTTTACCTCACGGTGCAAAAATACATTACTTATGGGATAAGCTGATAGTGAGGCAACGAGAGAAACCATCAATGCATGAACACTGTAGCAAAGCAGTCGGTCAAGTAGACATTTCACTTGGTTTTGCTCGTACCGACATCGTCTTCAGCAAAGCAACACTATTACTGACTGTTCCACCACTTTTAGAAGTAGAAAGGGGACCAGCAACGTACCGGGGATAGACCATTATAAACCTAGTCATTTTAAATCAATATTTATTAATCACTATAAACCATAATGCGCCATAAGAAACCCACAGTTGGAAACATCTTAAACATGATACAATACAACTGTAAGATTGCAAACGAAATCGCGTGTGCCGAAGAAGTGGCCTTAGCTGCTCCATCCTATGTAGCTATTGTGCCGGACACGGTTGTGAAACCGTCCTTGCAACCCTTATCAGAATGATGATACCAAGGTGTTACCATCCAATTTCGTCTCAAATGTACCCTATTTAAAAGTTATCAACAATAGAAAAAATCTTTATACAAAAATTTTCGGTATAAACCCTCGACTGCCGGACTTATTCCCATTTGTATAACGAATACTACAATGAAAAAGTTTACTTTGTACCTATAGTGAATGTGATACATTAAATCAGCAGCAAATAACACACACTCCAATTTTGTATATCATCATTTCCATGATTCGACGACAAATCTGCGTCAAAACAACCCGTTTAAACACATTTGAACGAGTTGTCATGTATTTCTCTATTAGAAACGAAACTCAAAAAATATCACTCCACTTGGCAAAATATCAGTTTTATTTGTTTTGAGTACCTTGAGAGTCTTTGGTATTTTTGGGCACCTTGGGAGGTAAAAGTGGTCGAGCGTGAGACTGGCCAACTCACCTCAGGTCGAGTACATGTCCGCGTGCGCATTTCACAAGCGATAAGTTTTACCTTTCTTTACACAAATTATAAGTGGAATTTTAATAACAATTGAATCGGTCATTGTTAGAAGGGGATATGCGCCATTAAAAATACATACCACTTATCCCCTTTTAATGATGACCGATTCGATTGGTGTTATATTATTTATTTTGTCGCTGAGTAGTATGGTTGATTTCTTCAGAAATAATGTTTTTAATACAAAGAACTATACCACCACCATGATATAACGGAATTTCAACAGAAATTAAATCCGTAAATAATTTATATTTGAAATTTCGTATTCAGAAATGTTTCTCCTCCCTGATAGCTACCAAATCTGTCTAATGAAGTGAAATAGGATGGATGAAATAGAACCAGTCTGCAGACTTTGAAGCAACCAACAATCAGTTATTTCCCCACCTCTCTGAAGACTGATTTTTATCTTTCATTGTCACATGTGGTTTGGAGTCCACGTTAAACTGTAGGTCTCGTCCTTACAAGCTTGTTTAGGACATTAATAACAATTCAATCAAAAAAAGTTTCTTTGGTTTCCAAAATAATAATAATGAAAAAAGAGCTATAGTTGTTTGGTTTAAATCAAGTTAAAAGTATGGGAACGGGAGTGGATATCGTCCCGTTATTTCTACACATTCCAGCGAAAAAAAATTAAAGAAGTAATTAAGAAATATCCGTACGTAGAAAGTTTGACCACCGTTCTCTTCCTCTCTTAACTAGCACAGAAAAACACGTTGATTCAACGCTAATAATAACAATGAATGTCCGTCTCTTCAATATCGCAAGCAGCACACTCACGTGAAAATGACGTCATATTTTGGTCGTGGAAATCAAAATCACGTCATTGTAATGAAATCTGCGTCGCTATTATACTTGGCATTTTGTTCTTTAAATTGACGTAATTTTGTCATGTTTCACCCTCTAGTTTTTGATGACGTACTATGATTATATCTGGTTTTCGATAGCGACTGTGTGATTTTGGCCAATGTAGTTATAGTAAAACAGTGAACAAGTCGGATTCAGCTGTTTTATGTGTGTGGCATTGTTTTCTAAAAGACGGTTAAAGATGCAAAAGCACCGGGATCAAACGATTGGTTTGGAAGACAGTGGTTCATTTATATGTTTATTTGAAATAAATACCAACAGGAACAAGTTGTCACTGGAGGGATTTTTTTACACACGTCGTTTGATTTGTGATATTTACTCGTAATTTCGACATCTCTTGCATCAATTTTCGATCTAAAAATGACGTCATTTTTACGTGAGTGTGCTCCTTGGGATCATATTCAAAGTTGTATCGACAATTAAACGTTTAAATAACATGGAATCAATGAATAAACTGTTGAAGAGGCAGACATTCGACGGAGTTATCATAACGCGAAATAAACGACTTTCTATGTGCGTAAAACTTTATCAAACTCTATTTTGTATGGTCAACTCTATTTTAGTAACTTTAAACTTCGCACCGTCACGATTATATGAGTGCAATGCACGTAAAGTTCACAAACATCCACGATCCTGGCACGATTCGAACCCGCGACCTTGGAGATGACCTAACTCCTCAGACCCCACGACCACTTTGGTTAGCTTCTCTGTACGTGTTCTAGTGTAGGGAATGGGGGAGGAGAGCATGTTTGAAGCAAGTCGGTTAGAACAGAGTTTGAGGGTATCATCTCGGTGTTCGCCTAGTATGACTGAGAGGAAAATAAGGAAAAACTTAGTCAGAACGGCCGAACGTTGGGATTGCGTTCATCAGACCGTACAAGATGTACATTGAGCATCGATCCCAAGACCTGAGTGCAAAGCGAAATTCGGTCCCCAGATAGAAGCGATTAAAATTGTATTTGTTCAAGAAAATAAACGCTTATGAAAAGGAATTAAAAGATACATTGAACCCCAGAAGATATATTTTCCCAAAAGTATTTTTTTCACAACCGCAGAGACAGGAATAGGATCGGGAAGGGAGTAAGCCATAGTGGTGTTACCGCCCATACAATTCATTTTATCTTATCTTTACAGGAATAGGACTAATACATGAGGAAGCCATGGTAAGCTGTCACTAATTCTTATAAAAGTCTGGTAGATGTCACTGAGATCAATGCAATACTGTCATCTAGCGGAAATGTTTGAAAATATTAGGCATTTAGCAACAAAGTGTGTACGAAAGCCTTGGGAAATTAAATTCTGTATAAAAGTACCTGCACTAAAACCTGAGACTGTCCCTATACCTCACACTTTCAGAATTATTATTTTTTTATAATATGCTTTATTTTGGTGTTTTACACACATACTTTCTCTAAGTTTTGGGTTAAATGTGTTTTAATGTGGTTTACAGAAAGCTCTAATCAACAAGTGAATGACGAAATCACGTTTCAATATTGCAGAAGTGCACCTCCCCCCCCCCCTCAAGACACACACAAAGAAAGAGAGAGAATATCATTTTTAATTAAAATGGTGATCACACACATTTAGTTCATAGAATACCTAGTAGTAAAACCGAGCCGCGTAGTTCAATGGTAGAGCGTTGGCGTAGCATTCGGGAGATCATGGGTTCGATCCCAGCGGCCGATCATCCTGAATTAGGTTTTACCATAATTTTTCCACAGTCACACCAGGCAAAGACCGGGATGGCACCTTCATCATAGGCCCTGGCCGCAACTTTCCGAATCCTCCTGGCAATTCCAAAAACATTGTAAGAACTAAAAGTGCAGTTTGTAAGTTGGTCTCTTAAATAAAACAGAATCATCAAAATAGGCTAAGAAATGCCTGAGCTACGAGCGCTTGAGTAAATGTCCGATCCGCCATATTGGATTATGGCGGCCAAGTGACAATGAATCAGATCACGTGACCAAACAATTAGGCGGGTAGCCCCCATTTGCCGCTGTTCTCTGGTGGACAGCCAGCTGATACCACATCTCTGCCATCATGGCGGTATTGTGGCGGCCACCGCCATAAGGCTACCGTTTTTTAGTGACACAAAAGTGAAATCGTTATTTCCTTGAGAGTATATTGCACACAGTAGTGATCCATATTCAGTTGGCCTTTTTGCATTATCTTCAATATTACGAATTTGTTGGTGAGTAAAATTTTCTACTGTCTGTGATGGCATTAGAACCTCTTAACTGTCGGCCACGAGATTTTGAAGTCTGTTGCTCTAACCGCTCGGCTATGCTGGTCTTTCAACTGCGTAATGTCTTTGTATTCCTTTTGTGTTACGAAGACAATTAAGAAGCTTGTTTTCGAAAGCTACTATATTCATGTTACTATTTCGTAATTGTTTTTCTGTATTTCAAATAATATACAAGTTCCTGATTTGATTTTGAAGCAAATGTTGTATAAAACCATTTATGTTAGTTGAATAGAATACTTTCTCGTTCAAACTGACAATAAAATCGGATCAGGAACTTATATATTATCATGAAGAGCGGTAGTTCTTCGAGTGACGCTTACAAAGGAGTCTGTTAATTTTGGATCTAGCAAACTATAAGCCCGAGTTTCATGCTTGAACATGCATTTGAAAGCTCTTTGCCATGCTAAAACACAGGGGGGGAAAATGATTCAGTAGAACCTCCCTGGGAACCCCTAGGGCGGTTTGAAATAATTCGAAATTTAACATTTCTAATGATAGCACTGACTCCAAATCATATAGGCGGCCGAAACTTAAGGAATAGTAATCTACGCTTCAGTACCTTTTAAACAGTGTATCACACGTCAAAATCGGTGAAAGGGTTCAAAAGCTATGACTTTTTTTTTAGCTCAATCACTGAATTTTCAGAAATAATCGGAAAGTATGCCTGTCATTCTGTATATCTTTATGCTTTAGCCTCAAATGGTTTATTGGTGCCATGGGAGTTTGGAGGTCAAATGCGTTGGGTCTCGTAGGGGTAAGAAAATGTTTATTTTTATAGGAGTTAACGCTTTCGAGATGCAGAGCCTATCATGGTCCAAACTCGATCTTATGTTCGAAGACTATGTTTACTTTTTACTCGATTTCAACCAAATGATAACACAATGTGCGTCTGTGGAAAAAAAATAATCCATGCACATTTTGGCAGAATCGGTGCATGTATGTGAGTACCCTTGGTACAACTATATGCCTCAAAATCGAACTTTTGTATGAAGACAATGTTTATTTTTCATTAGATTACTATCAAATAGTAACATAATGTGTGCATATGAAAAAAATAATCCATGCAAATTTTGGGCAGCCTTACAAAAGTGATACCAATACAAAAAAAACCTTTGGGGTTAAGAGAAGAGTGACGCAAGAATTATACTTACAAAAGAAGTTATATCCATTTTGCGAGTGACTTTCTTTGTGTCAGTATGTCAGAAGTGTTTCCTTTGTAATAAAATTAAGAGACCTAGTATCCTCCCTTCCATCATAGTGACACAAAGAACGTCACTCGCAGAATGGATATCACTTCTTTTATGAGTATAATTCTAGCGTCATTCTTCTCTTTACCCCGAACGGTTTCTTGTACTGATACGAAATACAGCAACAACACAAAGTATATATAGTAAAATAGATATATAGCCATTGGAAACAAGCTTCTCAATTTTTAAAATGAAGGAATCCATATCGGTTCCGATATTGGGGTGGCTTGTTGAATCTTAAGTTAGAACTATCCAAGGGACATCTCATTGATCCCATGGGTCTTCCCTGAGACGTCCGCGGAACTTCCAAACGTCCACCTTTGTCCCGAAACTGAGATTCCTATGGGAAGCACGCAACCCATGATTGGGATACATACGGGATTTCAAAGAGGATGTAATAAGATATTCTGTATCCCGCATATTTCCCATGGACATCCAAGGAATTTCCATTGGATATCTCACCTTTGCCCAGGAGATGCCTGCAGGATATTATAATTGAGAATGTCTACGGAACAATCCTCCATGAGCAAAATTTCGGTGGGCGAAAACCGAGAATGCAAAAAAATATTTTATGTTAGTATACATACAATATTTAGTAGGAATTTATTAATTGCCTTCATGTTGACGTATTAAGTTGTTTGTAAATTTTCCATTTGTCTGCAGCCGGGTTTGAATGTTACGTTTTATAGCTCGTCACTTTAACCACTGGACTGTCGAGCTATGTTGATATTGACAAGTATTTTACTTTAATATTCCTTTTATGTTACGAAGGCTGTTTCTGAAGAAAAAGTCATACTGTATATATGGGCTTGAATTCGACGTTGGGATCACGGACTGGATGTTTTGTTGGAACTGTGAACACTGCTTTCTCGATGTTTCTTTTTCATCCTGTCCTGTCTGGTAATTCACAACATTGCTGACACATGGAAGTGTCATAATGTTGCAATATCTTTGGAGTTATGGTCTGCGTTGGCAGGAAAAGACTGCCGAACCCCCAGTTAATCAAAGAACTGATAAGTAAGTGCGTAAGAGCGCTACATGAAACATCTAGAAAGGAAGGATAATGCAATCCTATATATTGACAAGGAAAACCAAATGGGTCCAAAATATCTGAAATTGGAATTTTGATGTTATTCCATTCCTTTCATAGCTATCTTAAACATGGCAGAGCTGAAACCTTTGGTGAAACAGGTTGACGGCATATTTTCTTCACGACCGAAAATACACACTTCTAGACAAACGAGTATATCGTTACGTCATAGTGTTTTTATAGCGTATGATATACAAAACAACAACCTTACCTGATTGTCTAACCTGCGTCAGAGAATTGTATAATCAATTTTCTAGTGGTACAAAGAAAAAAATAATCTAATCTGACTTTTCTAACCTATCCCAAGTAACATGCTTCGTTGGGTCAATGTTATGTCAGCAACGTTGTTTTACAGTGGGTTGGTTTTCCAACCCTGGTCCAACCACAGAAACTCCTGATAGGCCAATTGTTGGTCAAATGTTGAACAACTAACCAAAGACCAGTGTGACGAATAACGTGTGTACGATTGTTAATATTTTGGATTGTTAATACGCTCTGGCGCACGTACACACAAAAAATGCTTTGTAAAAACATCAATTGTATATTTTTTGTTTTGTCTATTTATAACAGGTGTTATACAAAAGTAACATATATAAAAATTTCAATCTGTGTATGTCATTATATTCCATGTCTGTGTTGAGGAAATGCATATTCGAAGTGTGGTTATTTAGTGAAGCCTCTGTAGGCAAGTCACAGTTCGTGTTGTGCAGCCAGCTGAGAAGGTTGTCTCCTCCAAGTGTTGTGCGAGTGAGAGCGCATGTCGCTCAGTTAGTGTTTAGATAGTTCTACTGTACTTCTTTGCAAAGTGGTAAACAGTGTTTAAACAGTATATAGTGCAATGCAACCAATATCCCGTGAAATACAATTGTAATTTATGCGCATACATTACGTTTTCGACCAAATATCATAGCAATTCATGAAGGTGTATTTTTACAATACAGATTTTCAGCAGACCAAGTTATAGTTATAGAATACTCACATTATAAAAAGAAAATTTTCTTGAAACTAGCACATAAAACTATATCAGAACATGCACTTTCGCAATACCAAAGGATGTTCAAATATGTGGAAAATAATATTGAATATATGTTAGATATGGATGTTGGATGCACCATCAAGGTTACGGCGCTCGTGTCAACTGTACCCTCAGAACTTACGTCCCAACAAATACAACACTTTTTCCAAGAATATGGTTTAATTCAACGTATAATCCCGCTTAGCTATCCGAATATCCACAGGTATCCCATTTATTCTGTCTTCACAAAGTGATAAAAGCAATTGCCCACCTACGCTTTACTTTCTCGCCACCTTGTAAAAATCTTTGCATCAGACCGTCCCAAGTCCTGCCATTTATGTGCAGAGACAAACAAAAAACTGCCGAATACTGGCAAGGTAAACGAGAGGACACAAATGAAAATCGTAAAAAGTATCATACAATTTCTCAACTCAAAACACGAGAAAACCCTAATTTTCTACAGAGGAATTTCCTCCACTTACTTGCAGTCAACCTCCAAAAGTTTCAATCAGTGAAAGCCTTCACCCAGTTGGCAACTCTTTCCCAACTAACACCCCTATCAGCAATTGTCGCGGAGTTTCAGCGGCCCAACCCACGGGGAATAGTCGGTAGTCGTTTTCTGCAAGACGAAGCCCGGCCGCCATCGGGCCACCTGCTGTACAGTGATACGGTTTGCACGTTGTTCACCGCTAAAAATTAGTGAGAACGACTGCTGTAAAATGAAAAGGGAATGTCTTTGAGAGGAGTACAAAGTGCTATGTGTTTCATTTGATAGATGTATTTTATTTTGCGGAGTGGTTGTTTTCCTCGCGATCTCCACCCCTTTGCCGATTACAGTTGGATTATCGTCGGGGTGAAGCATACTGCCCGCGACCGGGAGTCGTTTCGTTGCCGCAGGGTGTTGGTTAAATATCAGACTCCTGCCTAAATGCCGAAGACACACGAGTAACAGTCTGGTGGCCCGCTTGTGCGAGGCGCTTCGTGCCCGAAAGTTATACGCGCATGCGTGACGTGTGTCGTACGACAACAGGTATGAAAAAACATCACCCAGCTGGAAGACCAGCATAGCCGAGTGGTTGAGGAAATACAAATTGCTCTTACGCAGTTAAATCTCTCGGCATCGACAGGATGGGACGGCATATGAGCTAAGTGGGCGGTTCTTTATAAAGAGAAAGTAGTGGCTGATATGGTCAAGTTATTTAATTCATTTTGGGATTTACCACTAGTAGTAGGTGATTTTTTTACGTCCATTGGTATATTATTAACAAATACCATCCAGTAATAATTTAAGGCTGATACACATGCAAAACATCGATTCTAAGTTATTTCTTAAATGTATAGCAAATAGAATACGATCTGTTTTGAAATATATATTACATAAATGTCAAAGCGGCGTCAGTGACTCACACCCGATTTTTGCACTATTATCATGTATTCGGGATAGTCTGATTATTTCTAGAGGAGGGGAAGTTATCCCATTCCTCCTACTTAAAACGGACTTTGCGAAAGCACATGACTCTGTGTCTCATAACTATCTTTGTGCTCTGATGAAAGAATTGCATTTTCCCCAAAAATTTATTTCATTAATTAGATGGATATATAAAAATAGATATGTTAAATTATCAATAAATGGTTCAGTAGGTTACAAACTAAAATTAAATCGTGGCCTGACCCAAGGATGTTTTACTTCGTCGATCATGTTCTCTATTGCAATGATACCTTTGGTTCAGGCAATTTATCAATCTATCGAGGGAATAAAGGTATTAAATAATCCGCTTCGGATATTGAGTTATGCGGACGATAATACGTATTTTGTAACGACAAACAAGGATTTCCAGTGTATTTTCAATTATTTGAAGGTATTTAGCAACCTGTCTGGTATAACGATTAACCTAAACAAAACGCAAGCTATTAATTGTAAATCTCAGATTTCTGAATCATTGTTGAAAAATGTAAAAATAACTGAGGACATGAAGATACTGGGCGGGATTTGGACGAAGGTGCTCAAACAAACCATTGTCAAAAATCAAAATGTCATTTTAGGACGTATGATTTATGATTTCAAGACGTATAAAGAATGTTTTTCATCATTAATAGACAGAGCACGCTTTTTAAATATTTTTGTGTTTAGTAAAGCATATTATATCTTACAGCTTTTTCCGTTTCAACAGATATTTTGGGCAAAAGTCGCAAAATATTCTGGAATGTTTTTATGGCATAAACAAATGCTACGTTGTAATCGAGAAATATTATTCCTTCCTTGTCATCAGGGAGGTGTGGGTCTGAAAAATATTAGAAATCAGGCGACAGCACTGTTGCTAAGCCGATTTTTAGATATAATATGTGAATATCGAGATAACATCTCGTCTGATATTATGAAGATTGTACTAAATAGGATTACTTTAGAGGCTCCGGTTAACATTAGATCAATTTGGGAACCGATGTTTCCCTTTAATCAGATCATTATAGAAATCATGTATGCGCTAATCAACCATATACAAATAGATGCATGGAGCGTGAAGCATATTTATCTGTATCTTCAAAATAGAAATAATAATTACAATAATTCGTTAAATATTGATCCTAAGGAAGATTGGGACCACATATGTGGAAATCTCAATAACCTCAAATTTAATCCTATTCTTCATCATAGGATATTTTTGCAAGTGTACAATTTAGACCCTTATGGGGTAAACTTGTATAAAAAAGGTATTAGTCAATCTGATCAATGTGAAAAATGTAATTGTATAGATACTTTATATCATTCTCTCTTTGAATGCCATAAACAACGTCACATATGGGAGAAATTTTCTCAAATAATAAAACGAATAACCCGATATCAAATGACACAAATTGATGTACGCAGCGTTTTTCAACGCCCTATATTCCGATATTTCCCGCCGGCTAGACGGAAATTCTTAACATGGATATCAGCTCAAACTTTAGATTTTGTCAAAAGCAATACAGCAAGTAGTGACGTGCAGTGGTATATTGATTATTTGACACAAACTTTTCATCAAATTCCGATAAGGAGAAGAAACAAGAACTATGCTAATTATGATAAGGCAGTATATTAATAAGGTTTTTTTATGTATCAGTTTCTTCCTTAGGAGCGATTTGTGAAGTTTATGTATTATTTTGTTAACATAGAATAAATAAATAAAAAAAAGATAAAAAAAAAGTGGTTAAGGCATCAGACTTCTAAATCTCGCGCTGACAGTCGGAGGCACGAATCCCATCGCAGACCCTGAAGAACTTTACTAACTACGAAATAAATAACAGCGAAGACAATGCGAAAAGATTAACTTAATATCGATTACCACTGCGTCCTATATATTATATATATGTGTCCAATATACCAATATGTGTTACTTTTGCCCGCCTTGTTGCCTCCGCGGGAACAAGGTGGGAAAAGTCGACAAACTGTCGGGTCATAGTTGAGAGTCGCCTTGTTCCCGTAGCCGGGTAATAGATGGCGATTTTATCGCCCCGGTATCCGCGCTGCAGGTGAGGCTCGCCGGAGGGCCGCCAAACGTCGCAAATGGGCCGCCACTGGACCGCTTCCGATTTGCTGATTGGAACAGTTCAATATCAAGGCCAAGCAGCAGTGACTGAACTAAAAGTAGAAGCAAACGAAACACTCAATCAGTGCGGTGACGACAGTTCTCTGTCGAAAGGTAACCTGAGTTGCCTTTCTCCTGTAACCAATGATCACACTAATGTGAAAGTGGACGAGAAAGAATATCTAAGAACTCATTTCGATCAATTACCGAGTGAAAATGAATCTGTGAAAAGTACTATTGAACGCGATTCTGAGTGTATTTCCTTTTAAAAAATACCGACAACGAATCGACAAGCAAGAGTACGTCAAAATAAAAACTTTTTTTCGCCTCCCTGTCTCGGCACGAGCAAATCTAAAATCACCAGAAGCCAGTCAGTGGAAAGTCACATTACCACACATTCGCAGTCCTTGACGCACGAGTGAAGATGAATCAACAGTTCATACATGTTTGGCACAAAACCTATACAGGTACGTTTATTTTCATTATTTCATTGATGCTATTCCGAAGCGTACAGTGCTTCTGATAATGGAATATAAATAATAACCCAATAAACTTTCCTTGTACTGTGCCTCGCTATGACACTGACAGTGTGTACTTTCAATACTGCTGAAATGCTTTCAGTTAGTACAGCTTTCTTTGTATACAAGATTATTTACGACAAGTATCTGTCCATATCATATGCCTCCGAGAGCTCGATTTGAGACCCATAAAATTGCATAATTACAAGGTATATCGCAATAATATGATATGTTGTACTATAATAATGTACGTAGATTATGACATAATTATTTAAACTCTAAAGTACGTCGATTTTGGGAAATTTTTACTTCTCTTATACTCAAATAGCCCCGGTCTACCATAGTAGTAACAGCTGAAAACGTGAAAAACAAGTGAATCATTAATATTGGGTGGTTGGTGGTGGATAGCGAACAAGTTAAAAATAAAGGTGTAGTGATTTAACAAATACATAGAGTAAAAAATTTACAACATGCAGTTACTCAACGAGGGATTCTGCCAGGATTTTCGGTCTGTGGAGTGTAAAGTCACAATTGGAAAGGTGTAAGTGGAGTTTTTCACGGTTTCTATCAATTTGCTAACATATACATTTTTAAGTTGGGATGCTCTCGAGGATTTGGGTGGATGACACCTCCACAGGGGGAGGATGTCGGAAACACTAGTCAAAAAACGGGAAGTCCTAACGAAAAAGAGGATCGCAATTGGTAAGTTGACTTTTTTGTTAAGTTTTATGAAGAGGGTCAGTCATCTAAACCCTTCACCTGATAAATGTCACTCAACATAGCACTGTTTCTTGATTCAAGTTTGAAATTCTCTTAATTTTGTTTTGTTAGACTTGACGTGATACGACAAGTATATTTCAAGGTTGATAACACCTTGACTTTTCCTAGAAACTCGCAAGTTCATCGCCACAGTAACAAACGTTCGCCATAGGATCTATCCTGCGTCAGATCAAGCCAGTTTTAATCGTAAATATCTACTTCTTGAAGATCCCTTCTAATATTGTCCCTCCAACGACTTTTCGGTCTTCCTAGAGGTCTCTTTCCTTCTGGCTTTCCAACCACGATATAATATAATCTTCGCATTTCCCCCATCCAAGATACATGGCCTGTCCATCTTAGTTGTCGCTATTTCGTTTTCAGTATGTGAGGCGCTGTTTTTCTTTCTATATGCCGTTACAATCTATAACATGCTATTAATTTTGTGAAAATAAAACTTCAAACATTCAGAAATCAAATGGTACATTAGACAATTTTGTGGGGAAATAATATACAATCAAAGTGTAAGTGCGTGACGGAAACTTGAACATTGTATGATATACAGTATTTTTAAAGTATATGTTGACTGAGTTGGGATTAACGTCATGAACGAGCTTTTGAGCTTCTAAGGACCGGACCTACAGTTTTTGGTAAAGTGGGCTCCGAACAATTCCCTTCAAGAGCCCTTCGTGGGATTAAACAGAAAGCGAGCGTGTTAACCTCTTGAATAAAAATGTTAAATGTTGCAGTTAAAAGCTGCAATCTCCACGCTTTTGAGAAACCGAGATTTTGATGGCATTGTATACATTAAAATGGCTAATGAATATAAAGCGTTAAATTTTTTGTGTATGTTCTAATTTTATGCGTAGGAACCACAGGATAAACGTACCCATATACTATGATATTTACCATTTTCTTTTGGCTCTCCTTGAAAATTTGCTAGGAACGAAATGTTTTCATCAAAATAAAGAAAAAATATTTTCCCCAAAATGGCTAATTGAAGTTGTCAACACTTTCTCTATTGCTCATGAATATGTTGATATCTGCCTATTCTCACGAACAAAAAAGATTAAACAAAAATGGGATGAAGTTTTGTTGCGTTTCAAGTTTCAAATCATCGTCATCCAGGTTTGCAATGACATTCTCTCTCTCTCATTGATAACAACAATAGTCTTTGAGGGTACCTTGCCCCCGCAGTTCTACTGTTAATGGTATTGGAAATATCAAGCTCTAAATTTCATTTTCCCACGTTTTCGGCAGCCTGTATCTCCAAAATTAAGTGGAATTCAACAAATTACAAAGACATTTTTTTTCTTTATTTTGATGAGAACTTTTTGTTCCTAGAATTTGAATTTATTTTAAGGCCTTTAGGCAACTATGGCTCAGGCCGTATGGACGATGATGGGATGAATTGGTGGAATGAAGAAAGCGGGAGGAAACGGGAGTACCCCGAGAAAACCCACGCACACGGTGTTTGTCCACCACAAAGCCCACATGGCTTGAGCAGGGATCGATCCGACGACCCCTAGCACCAGAGGTGAGCGCTCTACCAACTGAGCCACCGTGGCCCCTTTTTGTTCCTAGAGTTTTGACAATGAATTTTTTTTCCCACCCTGTATATGCATACTATACACATCAGAAAGATGTCATTAAAGGAAAAAAAAAAAAAAAGCTTTATACAAATAATGCCCTACATATTATGTCGGCTCCTCCGTAACAAAATAATCATATGATAAAGAAGACTATAAACAAACATAGCTAAAACCTGCTTGCCTCTAACTCTTGACATTGTGAGTTACTACGCGTTCTTACTGTGCTCATGCTAAAGACCCTATCACCTCATATTGATCACATCTTTTAAAAAGTTGTTAAAATGGTCAAGTCAACGGTGCTCTGTTCCAAATTTTCGATGCGCACTCATAAAGAGTAATTTAATTTTCCGAACTCATACAGTGACAATAGCAATTTCGTGAATTTCACTGATATGCAAATGCTAAAGTCTAGAGACAATTCAAAAGGAAGGGTCACGATATGTTGCCGCTGAGATCTGAATCAAACATAGTGCATCTGATAGCAAATGGCGAGATATGGAGAATACCAAAATTTAAAATGCGATGGACAAGGCGGAGCGGAGCTAGGGGGGGCGAAACCTCGAAATTCACTGAAGTTAAATAAAGGAAATGTCTACGGTGATTCGGAATAAAGGGCGCTACCTTCCGGGAGTGATTCCTGACATCGAAAGAAGTAAAAAGGTCCCTATGAAATGGCTGGTGTCGTCGTAAAGATGTGGCCGCTAAACGAGTGAAGGCCTGGGCTCCAGCCCCTTGAGACCAACCCTTAATCTGGTTCTGCTGAGATGTTTAAAAGTCACAAATAAAATTTTGAAAAGAAATCGACAAACTATTTTAAAGCAAATAAGCAATCAGGAAATAAAAACAATCATCAGAGAGGGGAGGCACGAGACAAAAAGAAAAGTTTAAGTTTTGCTCTTCAAACTGGTCATGAAGAATCAATTATGATTATTAATCGACCGCGTGTCTTCAAAGATACTTCATACTTGGTCCATATCTAAGGAAGCCGATTTCTGTGTAACTTTGGGGGCGGGGACATTCAGATGTGTGTATTGTGCCAGGTAAGAAGGCACATATGATACAAATACAAATTAATACAAATTAAATTCAGATTTTGTCCAATGTTGTATATTCATAAAAATAATGTAATAGTATGCATACAGGCATTATGAAGGTTTTCCCACGCCCAGCTGTTACAGAATTAAACAATGTTTGTATAACGTAAAAAAAAAGAAGTCCAATAAACATAGTATATTCTAACTAATAAGACATAGTTTCTGCTGTTACTAGAAAATAAATTTAGGAAATACCAGAAACAAATGTAAGTCTATGCTGAGGAGTTACTCAACATTTTCAAATTTCGTTCTCTTTCTATCCGACTCACGCATCTGCCACGCTACTGTTTTATTGGACAAATATCGTTCTTCTTCTTTCAATTCTTGGTTCTCGATTTCGGCAGGCATGATTCAAGAAGCTTCTATCTCACCTATATAGTTTCCTCGTTGTACTAGACTTGTTGGACTTACTGGTTTCCTACCAGGCGCTTCCCCAACCAGATATGGTGGATACCGGAAATATTCCGATGAGGATCTAAACCAGTACTGCTGCCTGGCAGTTAGTAGAGGGATCTACAAAGTCTAGGGGAAGATAGCCCAGAACAAAAATATCATGGTGAAAGGAAGCATCTTCACCATTACCGCCCTGACGAAGAAGATGAATGACATCTGCAAGGCTCAGAGATGGACAGAGGACGACATCTTGAATGGCTGCCTTTACTGCGAGGTCGTAGAGCTGACAACTCTGCACCTCTAAAGCATGTCAAGAAATAGTAACAGATGGTTCATGGATTCTTCTGGGGTAAAATATTCCAGAGGTAAACTAGTCCCTCTTTCGAATCTCTGGGCAGGGACTACTTAAGAGAGGTCCAAGAACAGGATTAAGAAAGACCTTAGAATAGGAACGTGGAACGTACGAACGTTATACAAAACGGGCACTCTTCAGGTGACAGTACGCGAGACCGAGAAGTACGAGCTGTACATATTAGCGATACAAGAAGCCCGGTGGAAGGGTCAAGATACCATTCAACAGGACAAGTACACTTTCAACTATGGGGGAACGCAGTCTCACGATTTCGGAGCAGGATTCCTAATTAAGAACACTATCCTTCTGGCGTTGAAGAATATAGAGTTCGCAAACAAAAGTTTATCGTACGTTACGATACATACCCGATGGGGCAACACGGTTTTAACAAATGTCTATGTTCCGACCGAGGAGGCTAATGATAACGACAAAGAAAACATTTTACGAGGAGCTAGAAATATTGTTTGACCGATTACCGAAGAATAATACGAAAATTGTGTTAGGTGATTTCAACGATAAAGTAGGGAGAGAGAAAAAAATACAGACCTACTATAGACAAATACAGCCTTCACGAAATCAGCAACAACAATGAAGAAAGAGTAGTAACTTTGGCGATTTCCAAAGAGCACTCTACTAGTAAAGAGTATGTACTTTCAACACAATGATATACACAAACACACACGAATATCTCCGGATGGCAAACACTCAACCAGATAGATTATTATATTGACGAAGACACACCAACATAATGGACGTTAGGCCTTGCAGGTGACACCGACCATCAGTTAATGATCACAAAAGTGAGGGAAAAGTTATGCATCGCGAACAGATAAAGCAAAGCATCAAAACAACTGAAATTCGAAGTTAAACGATTAGATAATCCGAGCGTAAGAGCAGATTACCAACTGGAAATCTCAAATAGGTTTGAAATCTTAGCCGACTCTAGTAGTAATTAAGATGACGTTAATAATGAAATTGATGTAAGATGTGGGAGGCAATTCGTGATATAATGGAGGGCGTGGCGAAGGAATGTAGGTGAGAAGAAATAGCAGAAAAGCAAGTGTTGGTTTGATAAAGAATATCTTAAGCTTCATGCGCAACGAAAACAAGCAAGGAAACGATGGCTAAGTAATAAAAGCGAAGCAAATACCAACCTTTACAGTAACGCGAAACGAAACGCCACACACGGGTTCAGAAACAAAAAGCCAGAATATCTTAAGCAGAAGGTTCAGGAGATTAAGAAAAACGGCAAAACAAATAACATACGAGATTTATACAAAGGGAATGAAAGGTTACCAGTCTATTTTTATGGATGGTTAGAAATGTACGCGGACGACATCAAGCGGATCCGAATAAAATTATCGATGTGTGAAAAAACTATTTCGACAAACTTCTTAATGTGCACAACGGATAAAAACAGGAATTTAAAATCTATACAGCACAACTATGGATACCGGAACCTAACGGGATCGAGGTCGAAATGTCGAGGAAAAAAGTGAAAATTTTATGATCACCGGGAATAGACAATATTCCAGCCGAATTAATTAAAGTTGGAGGAATGGTACTAATCAAGGAACTGCATACGTTGATATGGAGAAAAGAGGAGGTTCCAAAGGGATGGAAACCCTCAATAATAGTTCCGGTTTATAAAAAAGACGATCAATCTGGCTAATAATTACCGCGGAATCTCATTACTCCCAGTATATTACAAAGTACGGAGCAATATACTCCCAACTCGCCTAAGTGTATACGTAGATGAAATAATTGGATTTCGAAGAAATAGATCCACGTTGGACCAGATTTTCGCCTGAGACAAATCATGGAGAAGAAATGGGAATACAATGAAAATAGGTTCACCAGTTATTCTTAGATTTTAAGAAAGCATATGACTCGACTAAAAGGGAAAAACTATACAATATCCTGGTACAATTTGGAATTCCGAAAAAAAAAAAGATTTAATTATTATGTCTCACCGACCTCATAGGCAGGGTAGGGATAGGTAATAATATGACAGATATCTTCCAGATTCGCGACGGATTGAAACGAGGTGATGCATTGTCACCACTACTGTTTAACTTTGCCTTACAACATGCGATTCAGAAAATAAAAGAGGACAAAAAGAGACTAACATTGAATGGCTTGAATCAACTGTTCGTATACGCGCATGATGTAGATTTAATAGGGGACGATATAAATACACTACAAAGTAACACCGATGTCTTAGTAGAAGCGTGCGATGAGATAGGTTTATAAGTAAATATAGAGAAAACAAATAGATTATAACAAGCCGAAACACAGAGAATAACGGAAATAGATACATAACAATTAAGATTGAGAACATAGAGAAAGTAAACAAATTTAAATTCTTGGGAGCATATGTAACAAACAAAAACGAGGTGTTCTTGTGGTTTATTTTTTCTTGTATATTTTTCTTTTTCTTAAATTATGTTTGTATCTGACAAAATCACGATGAATGATCCTTAAACGACAGAAAATGACGTTTCCATTTCTTTCTTTCATTCTTTCTTTCCTTTTTCTTCTCTCTCTCTCTCTCTCTCTCTCTTACTAAACGGTCTTGACACACACCAAAAATATTACTCTTCTTGTTTTTAATATGATCTCTGTAGTTTGATTGAAGTTTGCCAGATAATCAGATACGATTATATATAATAACATAGAGAGATATTAGGACTTTTAACAACGGTCCTCCTCAGGGAAATTGAATCAAAGAATATGCAATATATAAATAACAATGTCGAGACCTAGGCCGGAGATAAATTGGAAAGTTCAAAATATAACACTCTTTACACTGAATGACGACTTCGTTTCGGTGTTGACTAATCGGAGGTACTGCTGATTGAGGTAAAGTACGATCCTGACATTCAATACTATCGGCTTTGCAACACTTCAAGCGCTTTGACTATTAACGAAACACATAACCTTTCCAAAAATAAACTGACGGAACTGTTAACAAATCTGCGTCCTTAATACGACAAAATATGAATAGTGAACGAACCCCTTTGGAGGACAAAGTACGAATTTCATGATACAACAAGAACGAATTGCATACTGGCTCCTGAAAAACGACTACAACGAATAACTTACTCATGGAATTTGTCGCCACCAGGGCAACGAATACGCGTTGTACAATTGCCCCACAGACCTCTCAGTATTACTAGAATACTATGATGTGAGTGGGTTCAGGAAAGTACTGGCTCATTTTAGCACTGACTCTCATCTTGGACTTTTTGTGTGCACAGGGCCCCTGGAATTCAAACACAGAGACATAGGCAACAAAATATTACAAATTTTCGTACTTCGGAATCGAGGAAAGTGTTGCTAAATTGACTATGACCGTTTAAAGCAAGATAGCAATGATCTGTACTTATAGTTGGTTTCTCGAAGCGATGCCCTTTTATTTCAAACTCAATAATCACTTAAATAATTCTAACACGAGAATTACTTCAAAAAGCGACTAAGGCCAACTTTCGCTATAGAGGAGACATATGAAGGCGCGCCATGACGGAGGTCTTCCATAGGTGTTGCTGCTTCGAACCGAGATACGTTATGATCCCACACCAAATCGGATACTCGATATAAACCGACAAGCCCGCGAAAATAATGAACTTAACCAACGGGGAAGAGAATTGCTAAAAACCGAAAATATCGTCCTTTACCTCAAAAAATCTAGTCGACTGGTCTACTGGTGACCTCCTTCCACGGGGTTGCTCCAACGGCAGCGGCTGCAAGGAGAGAAACACAAAGACATACAAAAAAGGTACCGTTAGCTGTGGAAAATTAGAAACATGACCCTGTTTTTTCGACGACAAAATATCTTGGATACATCACTTTTAAGGAGCCAATGTTTGCAGCATTGGAATTGCTTCCACTAAGAATTAAGTCCAAATTAATCGCAAATATCAATATTTCCACAGTTCGCCATTGCCATTCATAATCATTTCACAACACCTTTAATTCAATACATCAGATTAATAAAAACAATCAAATAATACTAAACAATTAACCACACATATTACCATATCTATATGAGGGATAAACATATTAAATACGTAAGGATAGGCAAAATGATAATAATATCTAAATGAACACAAACATTACGAATAAGAAGGATCTCTATAAAACAACATTCAGTAGTATAGCGCAAATTTTGATGTTAGATGCGGTAGATAACCTTATCTAAATAAATCAAGATCGTCGCCAAATCAGAAACAAGAAACAAGATAGAGAGAAAGAAAGATAGGTCGACCTTCAAGATGAAAAGAAATGGGGTAGTATGAAAATGACAGTTTATGTACGCATACAGGAATTAGATTAATACCAGATTTACATAATAGTATGCAAGTATATTAATACTTTGCATGGTGAAAACGTGGGCATATCAGTCTTTATCAATTTTATGCACGAAACTCCAGAAACAACATAAGCAATCCACGAATTGACTCCTTTAGCCAGGAGAGGAGTGTTACACATGATGTAATTTATATAAGCACTATAGCACACGAGTTTCAGGAAGGGATTTATGAATGATATAGATTTGCCAAAGGGAGATACGCATTAGTAGAAAGAGAAAACGATGACTATGTACGAGGGGCTGACTGAAAAGTTTTCGGCCTACCAGTGAAAAACGTCCGGAGCTCAATCGTTCAGGGCTATTTCTCAACATAGTCCCCTTTCAGCGCCACACACTTTTGCTACCGGTGCTGCAGGCCCATTATGCCTTCCTTGTAGAACGTTACATTCTGCATCCTGTGAAAAAGTCCACCACCGCAGACATTACGTCATCATCTGATGAAAGTGGGTTCCAGTTAGGTATTGCTTGAACTTAGGGAACGGACGAAATTCTGAGGAAGCCAAATCTGGCGAGTAGGGAGGGTGTGGAAGTAGTTCGAAGTCACAGGACTCGATGGCAGGAATTGCAATGGTGTACCTGTGCGCGGGTGCGTTGTTTTGGTGGAAGGAGTTACGCTTTTTCAACATTCCAGGACGTTTCACATTGGTGACCTCCAACAAACGTTTCAATTGAGCAGCATAATACGCACCGTTCACAGTTTTATTCTCTTGAGCATTTCAGCCAGGATGACACCCCTCGCATACCAAAAAAACAGACCCCCGCTGATGGAACTGACTTGTACTCCTTGGGGCGGGGGAGAAGGGGTGTTTCCGCTGTTTTCATTGCACCTTGCACTCTGGGTTAAAGTGGTTAATCCATGCTTCGTCCATGGTCACAAAACGATCCAGAAATTTCACAGGATCTGCCTCAAGGAGGTTCAAGTTTGTGGCAGACATGACGTACCTCTCGCGTTTATTTTCCACAGTCAACATTCTCAGGACCCACAGACTTGACATCTTGCGCATGTGCAGCACAATTGTTGGGATGTATCCAACACGTTCCTGGGATATGCCCACTTTCTCTGCGATGAGACATTCTGTCACATTCCTGTTTTCCATTACGAGATCCTGGATTGCTGCGATGTTTTCATCCGTACAGGCAGTTTCTGTCCTTCCACTGCGACGGGCATCTTGAACAGAGGAGTTTCCTCTCTTGAATTCATCCACCCACTTTTTATCTGTGGAATAGGAAGGGGCATCCTCCCCTAGTGTTTCAATTAAACCCCTCGTACACCACTCGATAAAGCTTGAACAAGTCGTTGAACAAGAAATTTGATCAAAATGTCGTCACGAATTATTGACTCCACACAGGAAATCTCTTGAATTCAAGTCTTCTCATCCAATACGTCCTATTTAGAACCTGTCCTATTTTTCTTGAATTCAACGCAGTGATCTACCAATCACATCGCTGGCGACTTAAACACGTGACTATTGTTCTTCCGGAATGCTAAAAACATAAAATGTGGACATGGAGCAGGGAAAGCCCTTGTTTTTATGATGCGAAATAAACATATGCTCAGAAAATTAAATATCTCTACAAGAAATTACATTGCATCTTGCTGAGGTAAAGATGTACCTGATGTTTCTTCTGTAGTTTTTGTACAATCACTATTGCAACAGAAATTGATATAGAGGTCCTACTATAATTCCATATAAAGTTTGTATGGTATTTAGAAGCAGTAGGATATTAATATTTAAAGTGCCATTGAGTTGCTCATAATTTATGTGGAAAGGTCGAGTTTTTATTTACAGTATGTAGGAAGTTCAAAGCTGCTAAACGTAGAAGTATCTGGGTACACTTTACTTTACGGCACGAAAAAATGTAATCTTTTCCAACGTATGTGAAAGTGTTGTAACTTAAAAAATAACAAAGTTCCGAATCATGGAAGTATTAAATTAGAGTGAAGTAGCAAAAAGTACCTGGAACAATTTGGCTGCTTCCACGTTGGTGAACGAGCACATTAAACCGTGCATGAAATAAAGAAAATTACTTGGAACTACTTGGCTGCTTCCACGTTGGTAACTTCTTAGTAAAAAAATGTCTTCTATTAGAACGCTCGGATAATCTATATCTTCGCAGCATTCTCCCCCTACATGCCTCTTTGACTTTCAAATATGGTAAGACATAAGCCATAGCCAAATCATCGTTGTCGTCTTCAATTAGTTCAATAACTATATGTTGTATCTTGTAGAAGTCTGGGTTTTCTAAGACCTTCAGACAACCTAGTTTTCTTTAAAATTTTCTGAGTCTGAAGTCAGGTTTCTTCTTCTTAAGGCCTTCTTGATTCTTCTTTCTTTTCTTTTTTGGTGTTCGCTGACTTTTAGGGATGTGAACGTTTACTGCTTGAACAAGAGTATTAGATTCGTTTGCTAATTGTTCAAGTTTGATATCCCCACTTTCCTTCTCTTGAAACACATCTTGAGGTTCCGTTTCAACTTCGTGTATAAAACGTGTCGCATTCGATTGATTAGATAAAATATAATCGTCAGCTTCTTCTACAGAAATTGGGTGATAAAAGAAATCCTCCGACTTTACTTCCACATCGGATTGACCTAGATCAACAGTATTCTGAACCACACCTTGAGCTGATGATTCCTTTTGTGTTAAGTTTGATTTACTTAGACCTGGTGTAAATAGGTCATCTGGGGTTGCACTCTCTTTACTCAAGTGCATAAATTCCTGATCCTGAATTAAGCCGTTGTGACTTTGTTCAACCGAAATAATACAAAACCATTTCTGTAGAAAGTGGCTGAAATTGATCGCCTTCCAATTGTTCTACTAGCGGGTTTTCATGACTTACAGAAAATTGGAACTGTAACTTATCCTGATAATTAACCGGTAAAATTGTCTTAGAAAGTTGCTGATTATCCAAAATATTCTTTGCCTGAAGAATTCGTTTTGAAACTTTGCTAATGAATTTCTCATCAACTTGGCTATCGTAAGAAATACTCAACAATTTTTGTCCCCATCTTATCGCCTCATCAAAATGCTTTGAACGCAAATAAATCTATCCCCGCCATGTTTTTTTTTTATGTTGATCAACTTGAGTGCATATTTAGTGAAATAATAATGACACATGCTTTCCGTAACACTTTTAGTATTGCCCACTACCGCTAGGTGTTTATAGAAGTATCTGCGATATTTATTTGAAAGACAATAAATTGTATAGAGCGTACGTATGGCTCAATAGCTGGCGGAATTTCCCGGTCCTAAAGTAAAGTTTCTCCATCTATCCACGTAACTTTGTGTACGTATTCTCCGTGCGCGTGCTTTTCCCTAACCCACCAAAAATCTCAAAGAAATGTTCATGCACCAAAAAAAATTAATTGGCACAAAACAAATATTTCTATTATAATCCTCTTGAAATGACCTCAGAGTTCAGACACGAAAGTGATTGGAAAAACTAGAAAAAGCATTGGTACTGGCTGCGGTGCAGGTTATATGGCAACCAGCTATTTTTCCATATTTTACCGTATGTTCGCTTTATACCACTTATTCTGTTACAAATATTTCATAATCACCTCAAAATGTGTTACGAATAGCCATATTTCATAATTATTTACGTAAATATGTACTCAGTACATGCAAATATGACCCCATGTGTAGGAGTACTAAGTGATATCCCTACAAAGACCGCGGATATATTGTCGTTGGGCGAAGACTGGTTAGTTAAAGTGTGTGCAGTTTCGAAGGTGCTGGTGCCTTTTTGCAAAATTTACAGGAGGAATAAGATATTTGTGTGGCTTGGAAACATGAGATTGGCGTTAAAAGATGTGAATAATTACTGCTGTGAAGTGGGAACTATATAATTGCGGCTTAAGGCGAAGAGTGATGTTCATCGCGTATAATTTAAAAAAATACCGAACCTGACTTTAACTAACCTCTCTTCGCTCGCTCGATATACTTCCCGTGTACCTGTGGCAAAATACGTGTCATCCGAAGTGTCCTAATTAGTATTCCTCCACATGGCGCCATCTCGATCAACTGTAGTGAGTATTTAATAAATAATAATTAAATATGGATTTTCTTTTTGTACTGTTCGTTGTCACCAGATGTTTATAGAAGTGCCTGTAACCGGAAATAAATTAAAACTTATAAGAATTGGAAAGAGTTTTGAATAAAACAATAAAAAGTCGATGTTCGGGCCAACACCAACTACGGAACCGCAGCCGTTAAAGTCAGGTTATTATTTTTTTACTACACGCGATGCACATCATGTTTAACATTCATACCATGTGCTTGTTTTCAACACAGAGGGAGCAATTTGACTCGTGTACCTTTGGCTCCATCACTTTCATTGCATACTTCCGCTTAACTTATCGAATCGTGTACGAGCACCACCCAGTCACTTCCAACAATACTTGGATACAACCCTTTGATTATTTCAGCTGGATCGTGTACGCACTCATCAAACTGCTTGTTCAAGATTTTGATTCTATGTTTATTGAATCGTGTACGAGGGGCATTATACACTTGTGGATTTCCTGTTCACTCATTCCATTTTTCAGTAGGTATTGAATAACAGCACGTTTGTTCATTTTATCCATTTTTCAAACAGTGAACAAATTTCTGCACTTCAGTCTTCAATATTTCAAACAAAGAAAAATATGTTGGTGAGAAATTTGATATGAAACCTTTCAAAGATATATACTATAACTAGCAAAATTAAATTTGGCTACGACAAATGCTCCATGGGTAGGCCGAGAACTTTTCAGTCAACCCTCGTACTGAAGAAATAGGAGAACCAACTTTAACTTAGCATTTTGGGGCTTCACATCAGGAGGTCACACTTCGATTTTGGGGGCCCTGGCCCACAAAGTCCTCCCCCTCTGGATCGGCGCCCTTGTCTATATTCCGCTATAAGCTCTTTCCTTTTTCTTGCATCCATATATTTTACTACATTCCACTTTGAAATTCTCTTGGTTAGATATTGATTATGTGCGGTAACTATTTTGCTCCATTGTATCCAACTGACCAATCACTGGATTCCGATAATTTCTCAGAATTCAGAGGTCAAGTGCTTCATACTCTTAGGTAATTAATTGAAACATCCAGAAATGAAAGTCAGGATGACGTTATCTAACTGAAATAAGTGCCCCATGTACAACAGATAACGATGTCCATACGAACCAACGCATGCGTTATTCTTCAAGCTGTGATGTATGAAACGCACTTCAGTGATAAAGTAACTAGGTCACGATGGTCAATATACGAAAACATTTTATGTACAAAATGTTCATAGTAATATGATGAAATGCAATGAGATAAGTAGTTAGTGTCCTGGAATATATTGTCTTGACACGAAAATGCAGTTCGTATATAACACATATGTATAAAGTTTGAAATCAAATTGACTTGCATGGTAAAATACCTACCTTTACCGAGTGTATCAAAAAATTGGTTGCTCTTTTATCGAAGACAGAAGAGTAGTGAAGTATTCGACTTTTTTTTTTTTAATAGCGTTTCGTATTTTTTGTAACATCAGTGGTAAGGTGTAGCGCCTGACAATGACAACTGAAGTGGGTAGTACGAGAAGTGATCAGTAATTATTTGAGTGAAACATGTAGTCCATTGATAAGTTCTTACTTAATACTTTGATTCTTTTTTTTTTAATTTGCATCGAAGTGAGGCGTTAATTTAATCTAATTTTGTAAAATGTATATGTGCTACTGGTGATCAACAGTGAAAAACAATGAAATTGATCAGACGGACAATACGTAAGTGCTTCCTCTTAAGCTGTGGCTTGGTAGCATGTTTCTTTTTCGTGATTTGTACATTACCACCTCCATCATCTGTCTCAAAGCTACCCTCAGGAAGTAAGTTTTTCTTCTTTGTCGTGTTGTTATTTTCCAAACGAATGAGCAGTTATTTAGATAATTAAATTTCTCTCTTAATAAGTCTTATCAACTAATTATAAATATCCTTAATCATTAGAAAGTAATTTAAAATATATCTGAATTAACGTTGTTCAGTAGGTCGTATTTTCCAGGATTACGAAATATTTGTCGTGGTTAACTTGTCCAAATACTCCATTGACGGACCAGATGACAATATACCTCGCGGAGAAGTGCCTAAGCTTCGAACTTTGGTGTGTCCCCGGTTGCCGATCAGGGTAGCCTAGCGGTTTAATGCGCTTGTGTTTCGGCTACATGATCGTGGGTTCGAATCCCGCCTCAGGCATGGATGTTTTGTCTGTGTGATTTTAACTTCGATTTAAAAGGAAACTAGTTTCACAAAGTTTAAAAAGGTTATAGCAAGTTGAACAAGCAAAGCCCGCTTACGGCGAACCAAATTAAAAAAAAAAAGTGGGTGACTGGTAACGCTCGCTGCCTTGTAATCAGTGGATTCCGGGTTCGATTCCCGGTGGGGACACAAGTAGTTCGGAGCCCACGTAAATTGTAGGTCCCGTCCTTCGTAGCTTACCAGCTCATTTAGGATGTTAATAACAATTTAATCAATCAATCGAACCTTGGTTTGCTAGGGAAAAACTTGTAATAATATAGATACGAAAATTCAGAACTCTTGCTTTTATTCTTTAATTCTGAGAAACAACTCCGCCTTTAAGGATAAAGACTATATGTGTTTCTTTTTTAAACAATTTTACAAAGCAAGAATGATTAGTTTCCGTTCTCCTTCCAGTTAGCCGAAACTAAGGCTAACATCATTTGAGATTTGATAATTTCACAACATTTATATTAGACAGTAAGATCCCTTTCTTTTGCTTGCTTCTGAATTCTGGCTCAAATTATAACAGTAACAATAGTAAGGAAAGTGGAGAAAGTACGTACATACATTATCATACACTTCTTCGATATATAAGAAATTTGATACCGTATGTTTGTCCGCTTAAGGACATGGGATATGGAAGAGAATTTTGGGACTCTTCAAATGTAAAAAGTGTTACTTTTTCGATCATTGCAGTTCTGCTACAAATCGATCAAACTCCTAATCCAAGTAAAATTGCTATTCATATGTAATTCGCGTTTCCTCACAGGCTAATTACCTGTGAGTCCCTCTGCGCTGTGAAAATATCCAGAAAGAATGCAACCTACCATACAATGTCTACAAAACGGGATTTATAACTTCGTGCATACATAATTAAGCCTGGGCAATAGTTTTATTTTTTTTATTTATGATCAAATGAAGAGTCGCCGTGGCTCAGGCGGTATCACGTCTTACTAAAATCAGGAGGCCTGGGTTCAAATCCCAGCCAGGACACTGGAGACTTTTCTCACAGCGTTCCCGTGCTTGGCACTTTGAGGTGCACTCAGACTCCTATCAACATCAGTATCAGTGTCCTTGGTATTCCTGGGCACCTATGGAGGTAAATGCGGTCCAGCATGGGACTGACTACGCCACCTCGGTTTGTGTCGTAGGTCGAGGATATGTGGAGTGCTACCTCCACATCCACCTACACGCAGTTCAAGGCATGTGCGCATCGCACAGGGGGCTAGCGTTACCTTTTATACCTTTACTAGTATAGTCAATAAGTTTGTGGACTGGCTTCATAGTTTCACTGTGATGCACTACAACGGATAAGTTGCAACATAAAATGATGCCGTACAATGTAAGAAGAACTACCGTCTCTGTTGTGAAAGCGAGAGGCGGGGTTCGAGAATGTCTCAATTTGAATAAATTCTCCCAAAATTGGATAAATGTCAGATGATCACCTACCGATCCGGAACGGCTAGCATAGATCGCGTTGCAGCTTCTTCACCTTGCGTTCAGTTCGGGCTGATTTTGACCGACCAATACACTCAACAGCCGACCAGTGCGCTCATCTGTCTCCATAGCAAAATGTTCGTGAAACACAGTACTAGGGTGTAACAGTTCTTCGCTGAACACTTGCTGAAACGTTTCGCTAAGTGATTTGCTTTATTTCTGCTAGAACTTGACGACACGTACCCAAGATCCTGTAGATGACGATGAACGGTCGAATGGGTGGGGTTAGGTCAGAACCCCCCAACGGTCAGAAACCCCAAAACTAAAAACGGTCAGAACCCCCACACAAACGGTCAGAATCCCCAAATGCGAAAACGGTCAGAACCCCCACACACTTGGTCAGAACCCCCACACATATGGTCAGAAACCCCACACATGGTCAGAATCCCCAAATACGAAAACGGTCAGAAGCCCCACACAAATGGTCAGAACGCCCACATAAACGGTCAAAACTCCCATAAAAACGGTCAGAAAACCAAAACTTGAAGACGGTCAGACCCACATGACCAATGAGATCCCAACGCAAACGGTGAGAAACACCACACAAACAGTCAAAGCCCCACACGAAGTGTCAGAGTCCACAAATGCAGAAACTGT
>JAGDQP010007384.1:38788-67610 GCA_022664845.1 Lepisma saccharinum | reverse complement strand
ATCAATAAACTGGGTAAATGGGTCCCACACGATTTGAATGAACGTCAAATGGAAAATCGCAAAGTCACTTGTGAAATGCTGCTTCAACGCCACGAAAGAAAGTCCTTTTTGTATCGAATTGTGAAGGGTGACGAAAAATGGATTTATTTTGAAAACCCGAAGCGGAAAAAATCGTGGCTTTCACCTGGCGAATCCGGTCCTTCAACACCAAGGCCAAATCGCTTCGGCAAGAAGACCATGCTTTGTGTCTGGTGGGACCAGAGCGGTATTGTGTATTATGAACTCTTGAAGCCCGGCGAAACCGTTAATGCACAACACTATCGCCAACAAATGATTAATTTAAATCACGCATTGATCGAAATACGACCGGAATGGGCCCGAAGACATGGCGAAGTGATTGTGTTACACGACAATGCGCCGTCTCGCACAGTGAAAGACACCTTGAAATCGCTTGGATGGAACATTCTTCCGCACCCGCCGTACTACCCAGAACTGGCGCCATCTGACTATCACCTCTTTGCTTCAATGGGGCACGCGCTCACAGAGCAGCACTTCAGCAATTTCGAAGACGTTGGAAAATGGCTCGACAAATGGTTTGCCGCAAAAGACAAGCAGTTTTTCTGGCATGGTATGCATCAATTACCTGAAAGATGGGCGAAATGTGTAGAAGCCGATGGCCAATATTCTGAATAAAACAAAATTAATTTCCCTTGAAAATTACGCGTTTTCTTTACCAAAAAAACCGGCAAAAACTTATGCATACACCTGGTATATAACATTGGAGTAACACAATAGACTAACAGCAGTATTTATCGTATATAAACATATGGTAACACAACGTAAATATGTATCTTGAGGGGAAGGCCACTCATGGGTTACGCACTGATAAAAGTGTTCGCTTTATATTTTGTATATAACTTCACATTTTGTGTTCTTTTGGCTTCACCTCCATATAAATTGACATGGAATAATGGAGCAACATAGATTGAATAAGCCATATTGATACGGTAACTAACATACGTAACTGGGCTGAGATAATATAACAAATGACATAAAAACAAACAAGGTTTCGATCAGCAGAACGCTTAAATGTTTTCTCCCGCAAAATACATATTTATATGTGTACCGTTTATCTTCTTATGCTAATTTCTTCATTAAGTACATCCCATACTTTGTATCTACTATATATCATTTCGTTTTGTTGTGTCGTTCGCACTAATGGTACTGGCGGGTGCCTGTTAAATGTTCGACATAAATGTCTCTGCCCCATTTTATAACACCGGACACCATGAGTTTTTTCATTAGGTTGGCATAGTGCTTGCTAACACCCAGGGTCCTAAGAATGTTGTTTTGGGTGTTCTATGTTCCTAGCATACCAACAATGAATGCACCACAGTGCACTTCTTTACCTTTTGCTTCGAGTTCTCGTACTAAGTCCTGATGCTTTTATAGTTTGAGGGCTCGTGCTGCATTAAGCGCATTCTCGAATGGGATTGTTACGTCCAGGATTGTGCAGCTGTTATTATCAGGGCTCGTAACAACGATATCTGGGCGTAAGGTGCTTTGAAGCTCCGGGATTCGTTGGTTCACTCTGATGTTTTTATGTTTGTAGGTTATTGCTTTCACCAGTCGATCTTGCACTTCATTGTGCCTTCGTTGCCAGGCAGCCGAGTGGTGTTGGCAGTGGTTCAGCACGTGGAGCAAGGTTTCCGTGGCGTATCCGCATTTCCTGCATCGTCTGTCTCCCTGGTTGAAGCGTTTCTTTCCATTAAGACTTACCATTTTTAGCCTGGCCTTGTGTACAAATCACCAGTCTGCGAAACGTGTAAAGTTACCGGCTCGTAGAAAATGGTTCGAGAAAAAAGATTTTGATGTCAGTCTCAAACTTTTCCCTGGTCCGGTTTCCTACACAGTTTTAACAGATGGTGGGATTCTCGAAGGAGGCTATAAGCTTCCTTGCTGGAGTTGGCGTCTACTATGAGTCTCTGATGGGTGTGGGGGAATATAAATTGGAGTTCCCATGTGCTGTAGGTGTTGTAGGCCTATAAGTTTGTTTAGAATTCGTGAGGCAATGCGAGCTCTACTCCAGAGGGTGAGCACATCGCGATCAAAGCCCCCCATTTAGATCTCTTTCCATGTCTTGTTCGTCTGGGTTGCGTCTGGTCTTGCGACGCACTACACTTTTCAGCTCGGTTGTCGCCATCTGCTGAATAATATTGTCTTCCGAGTTGAGGAAACGAAACGCATGTGTGATGCACGAAATGTCAAGGTGATGTTCAGTTGGGAGAATCCCAGCTCCTATGTCCTGGCGGGATGTATGTTATTTAAGGGCTTGCTCTCTGTGGTAAGTTCATCCATTTCTTGACCAGTCGCTTCACTGTACTGTCCAGTTTTTTGAGGTGTTTCTTTTGTGTCTGGCCAAGTCGGATTTTGAAGGAGAGCCTAGACAGGATGAATGTTTTTAGTGATTCGGTTTTCTGCCACGGTGCAAGCAGGCTGTTGTCTATTCTGTGCATGTCCTCTTTAGCCCTATATATTAGTGTCATTGGGTCGTGACAAATCTGGAAATCTTTTGCCACCCCTAGGTATTCGTAGGCTTCACCTTCACGTAGTACAGGTAAAGCTTCTTCTTCAGTACGGAATTGAGTATCCCGTGTGACTGCAGGTTTTACGTGAGATGTGAAAAGTTGCGCATTTTTCTACCTTGAACAAAAGTCCACAACCATCTGCTACTGTAACTGCAGTCAATCAGTTCTTGCAGGTGTTGTTCGTTGTTTGATATCACTACCATGTCCTCTGCATAGGATAATGTGGAGAAGGTGGTACCGTTAATTTTATATCCATTGCTGTCATTTTTGGTAGATATTGATTTGAGGATCGGTTCGATTGCCAGGTTAAAAAGGATTGGACGCAGGGAACAGCCATGTCTCACTCCGGATTGAATCCCTATGTCGTCCGTGAAGCCTGAAGCACATCGTATTCTGGTAGATAAATTTGTATACAGATCAGTGATTACTTGGTGGAAGCCTGCTGGAATCCCAACCTTTGCCAGCGTTGAGCGGAGGTGCGAATGGGGTATGGAGGTAAATTGATATCCGCTCGAGGAAGGTATTTGATCAGCTCGAAAATTTGCTTAGTTTTTTCGAATTTATGATCGTATCCTTTCAACAAGAACTTGTAGAGCTCGTCTACATTGAGATTTGGATTTTGGTTCTCGTTTGTAGCTGTGGTTCGTTCGATTGGTCCGGTGCTTGAAGAGCCAGTTGGTGTGTCAAGGGTAGCTACAGTAATTATCTCGATGGATTGTTCGGATCCCGAACGAGAGAGGTCAGACAAAGGAGATCGTGATCTCATCTGACTGGAGTTTCTGGGCGATAAGTCATGGCGACTACGTCGTCCAGAAGTACGTTGTTTTTGCGCCTCCTTGACCCGGTGGGATGTACACTATTTCACCGAGATATTCATAGGTCTCTACTTTATTTAAAACTGGCAGGGTCTGCTCGTTCATATAGAACCGAGAATCTAAAGTAGTTCTCCTCTTCTTGCAGGATACGTGTAAAGTTGCACACTTTTCTACACGAAACCGAAGGCCGCAGGTATCCACCGCCATTACTGTAGTGTTGATCAGATTTTGGTGGTGGTGTTGACTGTTAGCTATAAGTACCAAATCATCTGCATACAAGAGAATAGAAAATGTGGTGCTTTAATTTTGTATCCATGACTTCTTTTTCTGTAAAATGGATTGAAGAATAGGTTCTATTGCTAAATTGAAGAGAATTTGACTAAGTGGGCACCCTTGTCTTATTCCTGATTGAATCTGGATATTGTCTGTGAAGCCTGGGGCAATCTAATTTTAGTAAAAGAATCGGTATTTAGGTCATTAATAACTTGGCGGAAATCCATGGGAACGCCCGCATTCACAAGTTCTGAACGAAGATGTGAATGTGGGATGGATGGAAAAGCGCTAAATATATCGAGCCATGCAAAACACATTTCCTTATTGTTGCGACGAGCATCGTTGATGATTCTTAGTACAGCATAATTATGTTCATTACAGCCGTCAACATTTCGGAATCCTTTTTGAATGTAAGATATTTTCTCGTATTCTTCTGCCCAATTATTGAGTCTGCTAAGATGCCAGTGTAGAGTTTCGACATGGTGTTCGAGAGGGCAATAAGTCGCCAGTTTGTTAAATCATTCAAATTACCTCTTTTGTGAATTAAAATAGTGTTGGATATTTTCCATTCCACCGGTACTTTCTTCGCTTTGAGACAGATATTAAAGATGCGTGTTAATGTGTGAGCGCCGGGATCCATACGTTTCAAAGTTGAGTAAGTGATTCCATCATGGCCTTTGGCAGTGTTTGTTGTACTCTTTAAGTCTATTAATCACTTCACTTTCTTTGAACTACCGTTAAGATGACTGTCTTCTTCGACGGCTTTGTTTTCATCCAAATTGTTGTTGATACGCTCTGGCTGTATGCAATGATTGGAAGTGATCTTGTATCGATTCCTTGTCTAATTATCATTATGGCGAAAGTTTAGTGAGGATCTCACGCACTGCTTTCCTCTTGTTTATTCGAAAGAGTTTTTGGATTCTCGAGGCTGCTTGTCAATCATATTGTGGACCATTTGTGTGTGTATTTGGCGGCGGGTCAGGAGGCTTCTGTTGTCGATTGGTACTGGATGTATTGCTTTCTTGTGGTTTGAGCTGCCCGTTTCTAGCTTTTAGGTTTGGATTGTTTGTTAGCATTTTTATTTTGTGGGGGTTTGATGAAGGTTGCTTTGATGTCTGCTGTTAGATCTTCAAGTATATTTTCAAATTCTGCCCAATTAATGAGATTATTTAGTGTCGGGATCCACTTCCGTTGAAACACTATTAATGCTGGTGAAGGCTCCTGTGGCATGGATACAACACTTTAAAGGTCATCAAGAATTATGTATTTCTTGATAGATGATTGGCTCATCTATCTCATAGATCACGGTTGGCTCAGTGATTGCGAAAGCAGCTTCTTTGTCTTCGCGTCCTGGTGAAGTTTGTAAACTTCTTCTCGAAGACACCAAGTGGGCACTTTTTGATTTTGGTTCTGGTTTGTAGCAGTGGTTTGTTCGATTGGTCCTGTGCTTAAAGAGCCAGGTGGTGTGTCAGTGGTAGCTACAGTAATTATCTCCATTGATTGTGCGGATCCCGAACGAGAGAGGTCAGACAAAGGAGATCGGGATCTCTTTTGGCTTTTTAGTTTCAGCGGTCGATAATTCATGGCGACTAGGTCGTCTAGCAGTACGTTGTTCTTTAGCAGTAGGTTTAGCGCCAGACCCCCGGACTATTGGCTTAGGTAATTTGTGCATTGTGGCCGTAGTGAATAGCTGTGGTCGGCGTAAGAAAAATCAATCCATTAATTTCCGAGTTAAAGCTATTATCCGTTGCCAAACTCGTCAACCCTATAGCTTTGTCCAGAATCAAGTCCCAGAAAATTGCCTATTTCGTTACCAATTAAACATCATATTACCTTAAATTAGTCCATGTATCGTTTTTCAACTGGTGACTCACCCAGAGTGCAAGTAAATCATTATGCTTGTTTACCCTGGTGCATATATCAGAAACCAGATGGCTTTTTGCGTTCAAAGAACTCAGAATAACTCGCACGCCTTAAATCGACTGTATGCTTATAATCTCAATTGTACGTATGTTATATAATATCACCGGAGTAAGCTAACTGGTCGAAGTTAGGATTGGGTTATGAAGGATGTGTGTGTGTGTGCATTTAAGTAAATTCTTTCTTAAACTTGCGGCAAGAGCTAGTCAAGAAGTCGGTGAACGTCTCTGAAGAAGATGTGATAGGAAAATGGAAAAGTATTTCAGCAGCATCTTTTGTTCTGAATTAAAGTTACTGCAAACCATCCTCCAAAACTGTGTAGTTAAGTCGCGTTGTGAAATTACTTATTTTGATGCCACTTTTATGGTCCATATGTAAACAAGACCACTACTTCGTGCGGCAACCATGTTGCGTCTTTGTTGGAAATATATTAGATTCTCCCTCCTGGCAGCATACATGAGTAGGCAACAAATATTGTGTGAATATAAAACACGAACAATTTGGTGTGAAATAACATCATTAAAAATACACTTTTTGCTTTAGTTGGATATAGCCATACACAAAAGTTAACATCTTTTGTCCAAAATGGCTGCGATCTCACCTACCAACAGATGACAACATACGATTGGTCTGCTTTTTTTATTAGAACGAGATTCAAAGTCGCATTCTTGGAACAATTGCTGTTAATAGACTAAATTAGTGTTTCTTTTCAGTTAAAACATGAAAAATGCCCATTTTGTCTTGTTTCTTGTGCAGTGTATTTCCCCATAAACCCTAAGACGACCAATACATGGCACTGCCAACACTCTTTAAACAGCTATACATTTTATGTAAAGAGCACCATTTTACCAAACATAAAAGTAACCTGAAAGATCTTACAAGTTTCTGCTCTCCCAAAATTGCATTGATTAAGCAAGTTGAAGCTTTAAACGCTTTCTTTACAATCTCTCACAATATCTTACCTGAGGTAGCTGATAAGAAGCAAACCAAGGTGGCTTTATGCATACTTACCTGGCGTACCGTGATCAGCAAGGCGGTTCCCCCGGGGCAAGATGCTTCCATTGCAGTTTGGTTGGGTTGACCCCCGCGAATACCCGAAACGTTAGTATCTCGGGCGCGCTCTTTCTGATAGTCGGGTCTGCGTTCGTGCCGTCCCGGAATAGTCAAATAAAACCAAATATTCTACTGCGTGAAACATATACCAGTAAAGGTGAAATATCACGCGACGTGTAGCCCGCGCTTCGCCAACCAAGTAATGTTTTTGAAATTTCCTGCTTTCCTATCAAATATCATATACACTACTTTTTTGCCATGGAAATGTTCATTATATATCACGCAGAAATCTCCAATTGTTTCTATAGTGAGAGCGTGATAAACGCGGCCTAATACATTTAACTCTTGCTTAACCGTAATATTTATTGTAAATGAGATGATAATGGCGATATATCAACCGAGAAAAGTTAATGTTTTTCCTGTTGATTGACAGAGAACGACAACGTTGAAAAAATGTTTTCTATGAATTGGAAATGTGGATTCTTAAAAAGAACAAGTGGAACAATTATCGAGCACTTCGAAATTTGAACATTTATTTGAAAGCTGAAACTGAAAATTTAACAATATATATGAAGAGAGAAAACCCAAAGTTACTTTATCATTCTTGATGGACAACCTATCAGTCGTTCAGCTCGTCTGTATTTCCAACATTTCCTTGTACACGTGAACATTGAACAAGGGTACAAATGAGATTACAACAACCGCGCGAATCCGTGGAAGAATTCGTACACACTTTCGTAAAAGAATTAAGGGAAGTCAGTCCTTCTATCTCAGAGCAAGAACTTCTCTTCCATATACGCCGAGCAATACTCCCTCAATATGTTAAAGAATTAATTTTAGCCAAGGCAAAAACTGTGCAAAAAGCAATTGAAGTGTTAACCAAATTACAATATTCATAACAAGCGGAATTAGCATTTCAAGCTCAGGCAACTCAATGAGTTTTCCAACAATAGAACAGGAACCCCATTTGATCGCAAAACTTACGACTTTAGTAAATCGAATATGTCCTCCTTTTCCAGGACACAAGCCCCTGATTAGACCGATAGGTCCTACTTTAGCAGGACATTCACGAATCATCAAAACCACCATTCACAACTATTTCGCACTCGTACATTAAAAGTGAACTATCAACGACACCCCAATGGAAATTCTCGAATTTCTGTTCGTGACTTTTCTAACCACTTACCGGAAGTACGGACCAAAATTTACGGACAATGTACCACCTCATTAGTCGATACCGGAGCAGTGACGACCCTTGTGGATTCTTCGTTAATCCCGCACAAATTTAACATTGCTAAACGCCTCAAAGCAAAAGTTAGGATTCAGGCTCTCGGACACGCAGCGACGAATCGGCTACCTATAGTAAGGTTATGTTTATATCTACGTGATTACAAGGGCTGTATCTTTAGATTATGGGTCAATGCTGCTATTTATAATAGGACTCAGATCATTAGATCATACTATGTATGAACTTTATTAACAAATATGTAATGGCTATTAAAGTTCATTGCTTAGTTCTTAAAGCAAAAATGGATACTTTGAACGTACCATTTTCTTTACCAAGCGACAAAATTTGCAATACCCTGTATATCAATCCAGCATGCTTATGACGAAAGTTTGTTATTTCAATTAACACGGACAACCGCGAAAAGCTTTCGTAACAATATCAGAGCAGAGAAACTACTTCATATTCTTCCTATCATAATAGTAGGAAACCGCAGTTCTCTAAAATTGGCAACCCAGATAACGACAAACTACTTCAGTTTTATCAAAGCAAATGACTTCTTTCCTTATTCCTCCTATTTCAGTTCGTTTGATTGAAATTAAAACTAACGAACTTCCCAATAATGATTTTCTCATTGAAAATACTGGTAGTTTACATTACAAATGTTTTACTTCCCCTGTGTTAATAGATCTACTGATCATATAGTGGTTCCTGTAATGAATTTCAAAGCAACACCAGTTACTATACCAGAGAATGAGATGATAGGTAAAATCTCAACAGCTACGAACTTAGAGATTTGTGCCCCCCAAAATTTTTCCTACAACCCCCTCCCCCAACCCACCGAACAAAAAGAGAAAATAGTACGATTTTATCTCCTTTCTCATGCTTCCCCAGATTCTTCCAATCATACGGGGCATGACATCAGCAAAAAAACTTAGAATTAACCCAGACTTATCTGCCACACAGAGGCAACGATTACTATACCTTGTAAACAGGTGCAAAGATATACTTGCATGGGTATAATCCAAATTACCCAGATATCTCTTCGAGTACCCAATAGAATATGCCAGCAATATTCCAATATCTCAGCCACCCTACTGGTGTCCCCAAATGAACGCGAACTGATTCAAGCCTAAATTGACAAACTTTTCCCCGCCAAATGGATCAGACCAGCGCGTAGCACATACGCAGCCCCCTGTTTGCTCGTAGATAAGCAAGATAACGCAGGCAAAAGATTGTGTTTACTTAAGACTAATCAACCACTTAATAAAACGAACGGAATACGTTATGCCTCGTATAGGTGACATCCTTGATTGCCTTAACGCCGCATACTTTATTTCAACTTTAGATCAGAAGTGGGTAGCACGTAATTCCTATAAGACTGCCAGACCAAGAGAAAACGGCCTTTGTATCTAGCTGTAGATCTTTCTGTTGGACTAGTACCCTTTGGATTATCGGCAGTCCCGTTTCCTTTTCAACGTTGCATGGATATAATCTTTGCAGACTTAAAATGGCAAATAATGGTTATTTATCTTGACAATTTACTAATTAGTTCAAGTCGTTCTAGCATTCGAGAAAATAAGTCACTGCTTGTCTTTCAGAGACTAAGAGAAGCTAACTTAAAGTTGAACCCAAGTAAATTTAGATTTGCTTATGCAGAAATACCCATACTTGGACATATAGCTGGAACATACGGATTAAACCATACCCAGAGAAAGTAAGTGCGGTTGAGAAATGAAACTACCCTACGACGCTGAAATCCCTTCGTTCATTCATTGGATCCGTGAGTTATTTTAGGAGATATATCAAGAACTTTCCTTAGTAGCCGTTGACTACCTTGACTAAGGCCAATACCCCCTTTGTTTTCGGCCCAGAACAAAAGGAAACTTTTGATCGATTGAAACAAAAACTTTGCGAAAAACCTATACTTGCATTTTTTTAACCCAAATTTATCTACAGAGGTAACAGTTGACGCAAGCGAAACAGGAATTGAAGCAACGCTCCAGCAGGTTAAAGATGGACAAAAGGACGTATTACCTATTAGAGAACATCAACAGGTCCCGAAAGTAGATACTTCATCCCGGAGAAAGAGGGATTAGCCCTCACACACTCTGTTTTGAGCTGGCATCAGTATTTAGCTGATATTCACCGTTTACCCTGAGTCAGCCTGTATTTGCTTCCTACGTTCATGGAAGAATCAAGTCTCGAGTGCCCCGCTGGGCACTTTGTCTTCAAGGATATGATTTCGAAATAAAACATTTAAGTGGGAAATGTAACTATGTAACCGACATGCTTTCTAGACAGCCCACCCAACCACTTACCCCCCTCTGAATCACAACTCAGAAGACCCATTATAAATCAATACCGTCTTGACGGACAAGATAAAACTAATTTCTACTGAACAGCAAAAAGACGAGGAATTAAAATGTATAATTGAGAAAAAGCAACAGGACTCAACCGCACTAGATGTGAGATTTTGATCTCAAAGATGGTATTTTATATCGTTGTTGCGGAAAAGAATACAATATGGTTATTCCAAAAAGTCTTATTCGCGACCTATTACATGAAAACCATACCCTTCCTTTAACAGGTGCACATTTTCGCTATGCTAAATATTTCGGACGAATAGCAGAACGCTATTACTGGCATAAAATGAGTACAGAATACAAAAATTTCGTTCTCAGTTGTCGAAAATGCCAGTACTTAAACGAAGACACTTCTCGTAAAATCGGACTACATTGTCCTTTTCCAACGTATAAGACTTATGGACCTCTTATTTCCAGTTTTGGATATGAATACATTTTCGCGAGAAATTACTTATCACACTTTGTTATAGCCCGTCTTCGTTCAGTTACGGCTAACAACGTTGCCACTCGTAAGAAACATATTTTGTACCTTTGGCATTCCTGAATCTATATTTAGTGATCTTTGTTCTAACTTTACATCAAAATTAATGCAAGAGATCGCATCAATCCTACAGTACGAACACAACCTCACTACCAGCTACCATCCGAAAAAAAAAAATGGATTAGTTAAAGGTAATAATCGAGTTTTAGGTAGTTTCCTACGGAAATATATTTCTGAAAATCTGAAAGATTAGTCTAAATTCGTGTTTTTGTGCACGTACTGTTATAATGTTTGGGAAAATGACCGCGGATGTCTCAGCTCGTACGAGATAGTTTTGGGTGAAAAGCAGTGGTACCTCTTGAAGTTCTTTACACCTGTAAAGAACCTACTGCACGTCAACTGAAGAAACACCTCGACTTAGCAAAATTAAATTGAAATTAGCAAACTAAAGTGACTAAAGTGAAAATTAGCAAAAAAAAAAAAGATTTTCGGCCGCGCAGACCAAAGCAAAGGAGATCATCGAAAGTAAACGTAAATCAGATACGTTACAGACAGTACAATTAATTTTGATGCGAAAACTCGGATCACCGACGAAACTTGCTCACAAGTAAAAGGTCCATTTCGGATAACTAAAGTGAGACCTCACAACGTATGTGAACTTGAAAGCCTATCGGGATATCCAAAACGTTTCATTGTAAATGTAGTGTTTTAAATTGTACTTCCATCCGAAGTATTCATCACCGCCCTGAACAATATGATCTCAGAAAGCAAAAATTCAGCAAGTATACATATATGCTTGTTCATGTAAGCAAAAAAATCATCATTAAGCGCTGCTAGACCTGCATTCCCGGATTTTTTTTTCACTCCCGGTACCCGTCTTCTGCACGTTGTCGCTTGTTCAATATACATGCTTACCGGAGTACGATAAAGCCCACCAGTTTCATATAATTTACTCTGGACAATGCTGTAGCCCGGTTTGCAGTATGAACATAAGTCCGCTAACATCCAGTGAATTTCCTAATTCGGAAATAAAAGAAATAGTTGGTTCACTAAAAGACAAGAAAAATGGACAGCATAATATACATACTACTACACAAGATAAGTATAACATGATTTTTGTTCAGCCCCCCCCCCCCTCCGCTTGGATACTTTATAATTCACAAACTTTCCTAACCAGCCCTATTTCAAACTTTAAGCTGGGTATTAGGCGATCCTAGATAATTACCCTACTATTTCGACATACCTTTCCAGTTGGTAGAAATTATAACGTACCAAGCGTTCCAGCTGTGTAAGGACAAGAGTTTTCAACACAGAATAAAAGTGATCACAAACTATTTCCATCAGAAATACCGTTAGGAAGCCAGGATTGTAATAAAAAAGCCGCTAGTTTTTCATTTGGGGAATTGAATGGAATGAGGATATACCGAAAATCATTTTCCCCAGGCAACTTATTCGGTAGAGTTTATCCTAACAGCACAGAATATAACTGCTGAAAGCTAAGCCAATTTAGAGTGGAGATACACTATATGGAACGTAAAGCGAAATACCCCCAATTTTTTTTCATCGTATATCATGAAAACAACTAAGAAGTATATTTAATTACTGTGTACACATTACAAACAGTATTATCTAAAAGTCAGAATAGTAATACATCAAAAATGAATTCTTAGAATTATTTGGATTTATTTGAGTCGACAATCAGACATTTTCATTTAAAAGGCAAGTTGATTAACTAAGAAACTTCATTTAAAGGTAGTTAGATTAAATATATGAAAATATTGAATGAGCTATCCTTTAAGGTCATCTTGTAAAGGAAAATCCTGTGACATTGACGAACAAATTTTTCAAGAACTAAGACAAGATGGCTGAACAAGATGTTGAAGTATCAAATTTCAATATGATTAGTAACGAATTTCCAAGCCTACTAATCGAAAAGTTCTATGGTCGAAAAACCGATGATATAGATAATTTCTTAGGTCGATTCCAGACCGCTCGTAATATTTACGGCTGGGACGACAAAGAAGCGAAAAATTGCTTAGCTTATCTAGACGGTTGCGCAAAGATTTACTATACGTACCAAACAGTACTAGATGCTATTGAATCTTTTGAGGATTTTGTAAAGCAGTTAAGGAAAACTTTTCAAACTCTGCAGACCATCACAGTGAACTTTGTTTGCCAGAAACTGGAAACAATCTATTTCTCAGTATTTGTATGCTATATTACGATTGTGTAACCGAGTTAATCCGAAGATAAAAGACGAACAAAAAATTCAGGATATTCCGAAAGGAGTTGATCCTCCACTTCTAAAATAATATCTTCGCTAAGAATGCAATATTGTCGACGAGATAAGGAAACATGCTGCGTTTTGAACGCGCACGTTTCCAATCTCAGCTAAAAACGCTCTATACAGAACTAGAATACAATGGATCAACTGACCTAACGCGTTCCCAGCAAGCAGACTGAATGTAACGGTGGAAAAATGAAATTCCGCGGACCTAAGAATTTCAAGTTAGTAGAACGAATGAGATCTACAAATATCAAACAGGAGAAAACCTGTAATTTGCTTTGACTGTCTAAACCCGGACATCACGCGCGGGAATGTTATTCGAACCCGGCAAATCGCTCCAACAAAAGAAATTTTACAAGGACAAGGAAACCTAATCGGTTAGTCTCAGAATTCACGAAGACCCCGTAATTCATCATGTTCCGAACCCAGAAGCTCTGGCGGCCAGACCAAACGCGACATTGATGCAAGAAATAAATCACGTAACTAGAAAAAAAGGGTAAAGGCGAGATAGACGCAGACCTAACTAATTGTAAAGGAACAAAATATTTTAAATTTCTTTCATTTTTCTTATTTGATGAAGGTCTACTAGAACTAAGTGAAACTGTTCACCCTACCAATACCAATCCTAGTAATAAAGAAAAAACATGCCTTAAGTAAAAATCTGTAGATAAATAGAAACATATTACATGTAAATAACAAGAACCGAGATGTGTAATCTAAAATTGTGCTGACCACATGGATTTTTCAGTTCTCGTAAGAAAACATCGAGTCATCCATTCCATACGGGAAACCTCAACGTAAGTAATCATGTACCAAGATATTGATAACTGCATGCTTCATGACCCCATGGTATCACATCTGACCCATGCTACTGGCTTTTTTAATAACTATTGCTATGTAATGCGAGAAATTGGCACTATACCTGTACATCCTACTTGGAAACGCCTACCCCCACATTTAGCGCACTTTACAACTAAAATGCTAGAACCTGCAAAATATCTTTACCCTGACGCGTACACACGATATCAGAATTATGTAGAAAATACCCTAGTAGAATGGAACTACAGGACGATATGACCTCGATCGTCTAATCTACAAACTGGCGTACATCGTGGCCAAACGCTATACTACTTTTGGCATATATATTTCAAATGATTTTTCCTAGAGCACATGTTTGACATTCATATGGGATGTTCAGATCTCAAACTACGTGGTTCAAAGATATACCTGTCCATTCCTAAAACACCGTCCTCCCGAATCAGGAATGTGTACTTCCTGTACTGAGTAGAATGCGTGAATGGTTTTATACTGAGATGGTTTCTGAATCTGACTCGGAAATGGAATCTGCAAAAAGTGGCATAGAAACCTAAGGCAAAACGAAACCCGTGTATCCAAATTATTTTTATTTAATTACAGTTATATATATAAAACCTTCGAAAAAAGATACGAAAAGTTCCACGACCTAATGTGATAAAATTGCTTCCTTTATAGTTTAAACCGGAAGTCCATTGGACTGCAGAGGTAACAAAAACCTATACAGCAGTCCTTAGTTGACAACTGTATGACTCAATTTTTAAACAAATATGGACTACCCTATGGAACTTCAATTATTTTCTGTTACCAACTTGTAATAAAAGCTAATACATGTGTAGGGGTTGGCTTTTCCTGTGATTGTTTTTCCGAATGAATTCTAGTAGGTAGTTGACTTGTTTGGCGGATATCCCGCCGAAGATACAGGAGCGTATTTTCCCATCGAAATACAGAAACTGCGCATAGCCAGCGCAAAAACAAAGTATCACCAGACTAAATCGTATCCACACTTTCAAATTTGGCTAGTATGTCTAGAATTCAAAATGAAACGCATGATTAGGAGAGCGAAACAATTCAGATTCGGGTTCACGATTGAGTTAACTTTAATTCCCACAAATTCTCTAATCTTTAAATTAAAATACAAACCCCTCAGACAGGTTAATATTTCAATGTAAAAAAATCAGTAATTATATAGGATTTTATCACCTGTTCTTTTCAAACATACAGTGGCCATCCACATGCTGCTTCATACTATTTATCATTCAGCTTTCAAAGACAGATGGGCCTACCACGAAGGTGGCAATAATTAGCGGAATTATTTGGAGGCAATTATTGGACAAGATACCCTATGAACGTACTATACCGCTAATCTACCGGCAAGCACTAACATCTGTTCCCTCTCTAGACCCTACCTTGATCGCTTTAGAGAATGAGCATTTGCACACCTCGAAAATGATGATATGCCATCTGTTTACCCACTGCTATAGACTTCTAGTCAACTGCTAAATGTTTTGAACATGCATACCCGTTCTAATTCGTTTAAATTTAATGTAACAAATAAGGACCGGAAACACCGAGGTTTAACGTTTTTAGGTGATATCTTCCATTGGTGCTGTGACATTGTTACACGACGCCAAATGACTCCCTGTATAGCTCAATAGAAGGATCTTACCTCACCAGTAGAACACCTACGAAGAGTTAGATGAAGATCAACGCCACCTCATTTAATTATCCCAAAATGTCAAAGGGTATACAGAATCCATTGCCGAAACTTTCCCACAGGTAGAGAAAGATATGAAACTTATAAACCAAGAACTCAATAAAATTCGCAATCAGGAAACGCAATCGGTTCAACACGCACAGGCCACGTTGCTATTAACACTAATTAGATTAGCCATTCAATCAATAGAGGCCACAAAAATACATAAATCATGTTTAGAATCAAAGTTGCCTGTAGCATTAGTATCCCCTATGAGACTACGGGGAGATTTAGTTCAAATTAGATCTCGCATCGCGTCATTCGGATACAGATTAGCCATTCCCTCAGAAAATTTCTTGCAACATTATCAAATAGTCAACCACGTGTCATTTTATGAGTGAGGTAATGATAGTTACAAAAATGCCAATAGTAAAAGACGACGGCCCTATCATTTTGAAAAGGTTCACAATCCCATACCACTGGAGAAATCAAACTTGTATTTGGCAACACGAACCTGCAATTATAGTGCAACAATCCCACCGGATACACGTATTACGAAACGAACATGTCCAGACCTGCTTATCGGCATCTGAGTCTGTGCTACATACCTTATCTGTCAGAATACTCAGTTTCATCCCCAGACTGCATTCATGTCTTATATAACGGCACCACGGTTGAACATTATGGTCAAGTATGCAATTACGAATGTTCCCTACCAAGAGGATGATAGTCACTCAAGTTGCTTTAAACCGTTATTTGATAACTCGCCTTCGATTATCCATTCAATCTGTGAATCTAATTCCGGCAGTATAGGGCAAAATTAAGGACCTTAGATGACATAACCTACAACTTCCTGATTTTAATCCCTATCCTCTGCATTGAATGAGAATTGGACCTTAAACGTACCTAAGTTCACCTTACCCCTCCCTGTAGAAGACAGATTTTTCCATACACCTTACCAAAGTTACTTCATCACGACAATACTTCTCAATTTTGTATATCTGGAATATTCTCCTTACCTTGATATTAGCATGGGTTATCTACCGTGTTAAAGGTTATATCTGGCCCGTACTCTTAATTGAAGTACCCTCCGTAAAAGCAGCAAACCTAATACACCAATCTGCGGAAGTTTTAGGTTACATCGTATTAGCCCTGCTTTTGTTGATTATAGTATAGCTCTTTGCATTTATTATGTCTGTTGGAAAAGGTTATGGATATTTGAGACGCAGAATCCAGTCTACGGAAGTGGAAATATCACACCAACCCTTTGTCACCAAATAAACAACCCCACCTATTGTTCCGCGCAGTACCGGAAATCTATCACCGCGCGATTGTGAACCAATCCGTAGTTCAACTCCCTTGTGACTAGTTATTTTGTGCATATCATTACAACCACCATGATTCACCCGGGTATGTTATTAGTTAAACTATCTTCCCCAGTACTTCATTCTTCCTCCACACCTGTAATCGAAATTGAATATGAACCAACAGCCTCCATTGAAATTGCCTGAAGACTGATATCTTCTAGAGTTTATCCGAAGCATCTAATTCTGGATGAACCTAGCTCCAGATACCCCTTTGTACATGTGACCCGTCCTCACGCGAAACAAATCCTCATGACAATTAGAAATTTCGATGCACTGATTGAAGCAATCCATAAATTCCGCTATACAGAGTGGATCTTATGGACAGAAAAGATGATTTTACAAAACAAGACAGAATTTAAGTAGCTAATAACTATGTGCCAACGACGCACACTTAACCCAACACTATGGGACATCACTCGTGTAAACCAAATATTTAAGTAGTGAAATGTAAATTAGAAACCGGTAACTTAACGACAGCACTTGAACAAGGTGACCCCACGACTTCGTTCACTTACCCATTAACAGAATGTGTTAGACTAAAGCACTAGTTGCTCTGAAAATTCATATTCAAGCACAAAGCACAAGCTACGAACTTTTAAAATTACAACCAATGTTCTTCACTCACGTGGATGAAATGTTTTATCTCCCCCACGGTGAGACACATTATTTTAGATAGAAAAACAAATGAAGTCCGAACTGTAATCCAGACTGTGTTCTGGCTACGGATAACATGTTTAATTGGACATGCTATGGAAATTCCAGTGCTACCTTGTATTCAGGCATTAATTCAGAACGACGCAAATTCAATCCGCACATGGTGTCATTACCACTGTGTAAACTTGGAACATGTGTAAAATTTTCAGCTACTGAATTATACCGCTGTACAGATTCTATTACAACACCACTTCACGGTCAAGATTGTATGTAGCGACATAGAATTTCCCTTTTACAACTGATGAAACGTCGACGTTCTACTACTTGAACTTTCTTGTGGCTGCACCGTTACGGTCAATAATAAAACCTATCAAGCCAGTATTCTGTGTATAGCCGATAATGTCGAGAAAGCGAGGTTCCAAATTTGGCTACCAGTTTCTTGGTACACACAAAAAACCGAAAAAACTTTACCCATGGAATGCGACAACTGCTTCGTACACAAACCACCCTTGAACCAGTTAGAGACCACGACACCAGTTTGGATCTGGATATTAATCACGAGTTCCCTTTTACTTGGTATAATTACTGTCGTGTTTAGAACTATCACATTTTTAATACTGAAACACTGGGTCCAGAAGTACCTTTCAAACGAGGCCCGATATGTTTCTATTGAGTGAAACCAAACCACGCAGATAAATTCAGGTAATGTTTAAGAGAGGACAGCACAATTCGAGAAAACATCTCGTTCACGATATAAGCAATATACTAAAATGCTTTGTATTTTTATTTTTTATTGTTTTGTATTTAATAAATAATGATAATAGGGTTGTAGATTTTGAATATATAAATTTTATGTATGTTTTAATGGGCAAGATCGAAGTACACAGACAAAATTTCATAACAGCACCATATTTCTACGATGGACTGTAACAAGGAGCATTTCACTCCTTGATCAATTAAGTAAAAGTACCCTTGTACTTCTCTATTAGGCTGAGGACAACACATTGTGTGACCTTCAATTTTGCCCACACTAATTTTCTTTCTGTGTATGTTAGTCTATTTTTAGGTAAAAAGCGATCCGGATGGACGAAAAGACACCTAACAAGTTCCAGAAACGTGCACCCATCAATGAGGACCAGTACAATAACACGTAAACTAAGCAAGTATATGTCATACCCACACACAAACTCTTGAGGGCTAACTATTTAAAATTCTTATTAAATCACCCAAATAATTACGCTTACAAATTAAACAGAATATACAAGCCATTTCTCACGATGCATATCTTTTAATCCCACCCTTCCACTGTCGTAGCGGACAGTGAAGAGCAGCACAGTACACACCTTCCACAGTTCTCTCATTGTACTTACACACTTAACACGCCCAAACAATGACATTTTTTTGGTGTGTGTGCATGTATTTGGTTGTTTTGTTCTTATCAATTTGAATCACGAAAAGTAAAATTAATATAAGTTCTTGTATAATTAAAGACTTCATTTTAAAATTAGCATCTGTAACTTCTAAATTCCTACAATCGATGCTGTCTCAATGAATGATCAAGTCGGTTGCTTGTACTAGAAACAAGTTGACTGAAAACTAAGTCAACGTTTAAGTCAAAATAACTACCGTATTCAGAATAAAAACTTGCATAAAATTAATTATTTTATAAATTTTTGTCTGATTATAAAATTGTTGTTATAGGAGTAAAGTGAACTTATTTCAAACTTTTGTTGTTAGAAGAACGATGTCAGTTTTACTTAGTGTGCACAATCAACCCAACTATCATAATGGTTTGCCATTGCAAACAAGTTTTTTTTTTCTCAAGCATTTTTGCTCATATGCGGAGATTGATTGTGAACGCTTAAACTTTGTTTGCGTACTTTATTGCATATTGTATTGTATTATTGAATATTCATGCACTATAATTTTATTTCTAAGGGAGAATGAGCCCGATTGCCCCTGTTCTTTGATTGTGAATCTGCGCCTGCGCCTTGAGCATTATAATGGGAAGGCTGACAAACAGCAACACCTTCCTACAAGCTAAAACAAGAGTCCACACAGGACGCTCACCTCACTATACGGTGACGTCACAGCATACACTTCTGTAACTGACGTAGGAAATGCGAAGAGCGACCCTCTTCCGGCATCCAAAGATAAACGGAAGTACAATGACAATGCTTAACTGACGATGCTATGCAGGACCCTAAGAGCAAGGCACTACTGTCATAATTGTCTAATAAACAGTTCAGATCAATAGTGATGTATGTATACGTTGCAAATCATTCAGGCGCAGAAGCAGTATATTCACATTTTCATTGTAAACCCTTCAGGCATTAATATATTTGTATCTTATATTTTCCCCCTTCCCTTGTAATTGTATAAATATTCTCTCCCCCGTTTTTTGTATTTGTAATGTAACGAAATGAATAAGTTTTGTGACTTTTCCATTATTACTTCATAATGTTTAATGTACTTTGTTGTTTTGCTTTATACCTATGTAAGTGTAAAATTTCGATGGACTAAACTAGTCCACTTATTATGGCTGAGGGGCGTATAGAAAATACAGCCATATTTGTCAATTTCATTTTTCTTTGTTAAGTTTATATAGTAATGACATTCTACTCAATCTTAAAGTAAGAGATGTCTCAATTCGTATGTTTGTTTTATGGCCCTCAGGCCGATTGTATGCTTTGATTCAATCATGCCAATCTAAACCTAAGGACTAGATTATGATGCGATAAAACTTTTAATTATACCAATTGTTTTAAATATTATATACCGCCATTGGCGATAGTTTTACGTATTTTTCATACACACTTGTTCAGTTCCGCAGGTTAACTGATACACGTAGCAAAGTACACCATATTATACATGCGCCCTGTTGTATCGTCTCAAAGCTTTGTAATATTGGCGCGCACACACGTCCAGTTTTTCTTTACTGCGGATTTGAACACAATGATTCACTTGATTCCATCCTAACTACTCAGTCGCCCCTACATCCCTTTTTTTTCTCGCTCTCTCGTTGTGATTCTCACGTACCTTCTACCTCGTTCCTCTATCCGGACGAATCTGGATAATTTTCACGTGCTGTGGGAGAATCTGTTGCAGTAAAAAATTCATTCCCAAATTTTTAACGGCCTTATTTCATTTCTTTAATTATAAAAAGTATTTGGCTTTGGACTCACATTTCTGCCAGGAGACTTGCTTATCTTCGGGTAGATATAATAAACAGGATGAGCTAACTATGTCATAATTTTGCACAAGAGATAGCTATGATTAATCATAGTTCCTTATGGCAAATTAGCCAAGACAACAGGAAGCCTGTTGTAACATCAACGACGTCAATTCTTACTGAAGGTGAGATTGGCTAGATAATTGTGGTTAACAAACTACGAATTTGCCGAAATATAAATCCATCACAGATCCTCCTGGGCTTTCTGTAGAACGCTAATCACTCGGAAGATGTGCAATTTACCAGGGCAGAAATAGTCTAATTATCAACCAAAGTAACAAAAGATTATATCAGGATGACAACGGAATTAACGCAAAGTAATCAAAATCACGTTTTTACCACGTCAACATGGAAGGTGCTAGAATCACAAAGAGTTTTGTCATACGACCACAGCTTCCGAGGTGGGGCATGTGTCCTTCATTTAAATAGCCACACCCATCGAAAACTTTGTCATTCCACCACCCGGAGTCCGAACTAGTATGTCAGACGACTTCATTATAGGATTCAGGTGAGTGAAATTCTTGACTTGTAAATTTTCTGAGTATTTGGATTGTCTTTCGACTTATCGTTTCGTGCTCGATTTCTTTTTACTCTCCCCACTAGTCCCCCCTAACTTCATGACACAATCGTAACAATGTCCTACTACTGAACCTTTTATGAAAACCTGATATCAGGAATCAAGAAGAATCATTGATCATTAATGTTAGAAGTGTAGATTCAAAATATCAAACTAATGTTCCAAATTGTATTTGTGTTAGTTTAGAGCTTTGTCATAGTAAATTACGATTGGTCAATATGTCAACATTTCTATTTCCATTGTAGTATTTTAATATTTTAAATAAATTCTATATTAAAATCGACGAGTTATCCTTTGCCATGAAAGTGAACTCATACATATAAAGGATAAGATTATATCAGGAAAGTTGAAAGGTGTTAAGAATTCGATTTCAGGTGATGCCCGGAGCAAGGTGAACTCTTACAGGAACATATTTGTGTAACATCTTTCTTTAGCTCTACCATCATTGATCATCTGGCACAATACTCGTTATCCCAGTGATCAACATCTTTTGGCAACACGTCATTAGAGCTGTGGTAACACCTCAATTGTTCTCCGCATACGGCTCTCTATTCAATATCGCAACAAAGATTGAGATTTTGCCATGGTTCTGATGAGGTTCGGCTTTGTCAAACGAACCCATTGCCACCTATAATTGGCAGACCGGTCAAAGGGCTTCCCTAATAGCCCTGAGTTTTCAGGTGTACCACAATATCTTATAAAACAATGCACTATACATTCACGGATCGTTGTGTAGTAAATTTGTAGAATGAACGATGATATTTCCGTTATTTTTAAATAAATGAAGCTGATTACAGACACTTTGATTTTAGACAAACGGCCGAGAAGCGATAAGGACGGATTTTTTCTTCTTTTAAACCTAGCAGAAGGCTAGCATCCACGAGAGAGCTACACTATTTGGGAAGTAGAGTACGGATTCATGTTGGGATTGGGATATTGACAGATCGGCTAGGGGTTCTTATTTATATAGAATACTTTATTTTTATTTCCAATCATTATTTTGGGGATGTTATGAGTCAATCATACTGTTGGTATATGGTAACTTGAATATGAGGTATGAACATGAAGTGCAATTCACGTCACAACAAACATTTATTTAAGACAAATGGATGACTGTTCTTGTTCAGGGGCTACTCTGAACTATATGAAGACAGGTGAAGCCCTGTTAATACATTGATGGTTACTGTGCATAGTATAATGGTGCTAGATAAATGTATACTTGGCTCGTAAAAGGAAGAAAGATATGCATAATCTGGATGGTCTAGTGGTAATGTGAATTAATACAGTGTGAATAATAGAGAAAGCGGAGTGTGTATGATGGGTATCCGGGGTGAGTAGTGTTCATGAGATTGTATGGTATCGTGTAGAAGGTAATTGTGTTCGAGGCGTTGAGATATAAATTTTAGGCGAAGTGATTCAAGATGTAGTAAATGTGGGAAATCAGTACGTTCATACAGGTCTCGTGTGAGACTGGGAAGTTTGTTGCGATTCTCAATGAATGTCTTTCTAGAACTTGTAATTTATGGTAGAATCTTGAGTTTGCGGCGATCCATGCAGTGCAACCTATGTTAATACAGGTCTTAGGAATGCCTTGTAGATGTTGATGACTTTAGACGGTTTTATGTGGTACATGTTAAGCGTTTTAGTAGGTTGTCTATTGTATGCTTTGCTTAGGATATTGTTGAGGTGTGGGCGTCAGGTAAGATGGTCTTCTAGTATAAGGCCTAAGTATGTGACTTCGTTCGATGGTAGTATGAGTATTATGAACGGAGATGTTTAATTGTCTAGGATTTCGGCGTACACGGGAGCGTTTTGTTAGTGGGATGAAAAAAATGGTTTGAGTTTTAGTACTGTTAATAGTCAGTCCCCACTTACTGCACCAGGATGTGAAAATCCGGATTGCTTTATTCATGGTACGGATGTTGTATGGACTTACTAGAGCGAGGAAAGCTGTATTATCGGCGTATTGAAAGATGTGGATGTTTGTGGGAAGAGGTGGGAGATCTGTTACGAATAGAAGATATAGGAGGGGCGATAGAGAGGATACTTGGGGAACACCACAGTGTAGGAAGATTGGATGTGAGAATGAGGAATTGATGCAAATATAAGCTAGTTTATTCGAGATAAAGTTAAATATGAATCGGACGTAGGTGATAGGGAGGAGAAAGGAACGAAGTTTGTTGATCAGTGCTCGGTGCCAAACTCGGTCAATGGCATTTTCTAAATCAAAGAGGACTAAGCATGAAGGAAAGCAGGTATTATAATGATTAGTTATGAGGTTACTGAGGCGAAGAAGCTGATCGTTTATAATGAATGAGGGACAGAGTCCGGCTTGGTGTAAAGGTAACAGATCATGCTGTTCTAAGTGTGTATGTAGTCGGGTGACAAGGATTTTTTTCTAATGCCTTACTAAATGTGGGAGTTAATTGTATAGGGCGGTAGGATGATACAGTATTAGGTGGTTGGTTTGGTTTAGGGAACATTATTGTTTGGATGCCTTCCATGATAAAGGTACGTATCCGGTTCGGAGTACAAATGTGAAGATCGTGGCTAGGAGTTCGAGGAATTGGATTGGAGCCTCTTTGATATGACTGTGCGTTATTCGATCTATGCCCGTTGCGCGCAATAGCCTGGGTGATATCTTGGGTGGTGATTGCTGCAGTAAATGGGTGGTAGGGTAAGATGGGCGATATTATGTTGAAGATGAGGTGAGTTAAGGTTGAGCGTGTCTGCTGGATGACGTCGAAATGGGTTGAATGGAAGTTTTGGGGTGAGGGTTTCTTGTAAGTATTGTGCGAACGCGTTTGCTTTGTCTAAGTCTGTGTGAAGGGCTTCACGCCTGTGCATTAAAGAGTATGTAGTTTTACTGTATTTGCTTGTAAGTGTATTACAACGTTTCCTATATCTGGTTGGGTGTGTGGTATCTCCTAATGTATTACAGGTCTTGATCCACTAAGTTTGTACGCCTTCATGTAATTATGGACTGTAAGCTGTAATTGTGTAGGCGTAAGGAATCTGGGTATTCTGTACGTTGGTAACCTGAATAATGCTCTAGAAAGGGTGATTAAAGGAAGATATTGTGGAGGGAGTTTTGGGCGATGAGGTTGTATTTGTGACGTTGGTATGAAGTTGTCTGAAGCTTGCTGAAGTGTGTGTGTTTGTAAGTTGGTCGAGAGTGGTGTATAGGGCGTCCTCAGTGTCAGGTGTAGTGAGATGATTGGTATGCTTTTGTATGTAGTCTGTACTTGTCCCAATCGGCTTTATCGAATCTTAGAACTGTTCGTGGTGGGGGTTTTGGTCCTTTGTTTAAGTGATGAGGTGAATTGATGGTGAGCTTAGTGGGGACATGGTCACTGGATAGTGGGTCTAATACTTCGGTTGTGTATCTGGGGAGGAGTTGGGATGATGTGATTACATCATCGGGAGTGGTATTGGATATGGGTCTAGTGGGTTTGGGAATGCAATTGATGGTCCCTGATGTTTGTAATTCTAAGAAGTCACGGAAATTTCTTTTCTCCTGTTCTGATCTGCTATGATGATGTAGTGTTTGAAATGAAGAAATCCAGAGGTATGTTGTCCTGGGCGAACGTAAATTGTGGATATAGTTAGATATTCTTATGTTCCGGTAAGTTTGGCAAATTGGTTTGATAGTGGCGATGCGCGGTTGTAACTGTGAATCCTATGGCGGTTCCTCCGTTTGCTCTTAAGGTGTAGACCACTAGCGCCATCTTGAATTCTTTTCCCATGTATTCATATGGGAATCTTTTACTCATTTTATTTCTCGTGGAAGTGGAATATATACGTCAACTTTAACCAAATTCATCTTCAGCATCATTTTGACTCGTCTTGTATTTTAATTATTGTATTACTTTAAAATTATTTTTTAGAACTGCGAAATATTATTGTAAAATAGAATCTTGATCATTCCAATCTTTTGAAAGCTCTGACACGATTCACGTACCAAATGCAGGGAAATTAAAACTTAATATGACTAGAACATACTTTCACAACAAAGAACGTAATTCTATTTACGTTGTAGGCGTCCTTTTGCGTCTGTAATTACGGTAAATCCAAACTAATATCACATTTTTTAAATTAACTTGTGCTGTATTGCCATTTGGCGGCCGCACTTGAAAAGGCGTCAGCAGTGCTCTCGGCGGATGGATATCAGTATCGTATATTTCGTCTGCTACAGTCGCGCGCGAACAGTATTCCTGAGAACGAGAAGATAATCATATCACGCGGAAAGAACGAAAACATCTGATACAATGGCCACGGAGGGTTGACTGTACTGTGTTGCCAAATCTTACCGTCGACTTCGCAGGGGATTTATCGTCACGTTACCAATTCTCCAAAGAGACACACGTGTGTTGAATGTATAAGCAAGCGAGAGGAATACCACATATTATGTCTACTCATGGGCGGGGTGATGGTAGTTGCTTCCAATTTTTCTCGAACATCTGAATAGTGGAAATAGGATACAGAAATTATGTACTGAAAAGCATAAAAGGAACAGAGAGAATCACCTTCCTGATTCTCGAGGAATTTGTCGCCCACTGCCCATACTACCAAAAACGTCCTTTTAGTAAGTCTGTCATTAGCACCTCTTATTTTCTCGATTATTATGAAATGTTACAAAATTAATCTTTCCATGCTTCTTTAGTTCCAGTAGTTGCATTATTCTATAAATTAAGAACTATCACAAAGTAAAGTTCGTAACTCAAAGTTGATATTTGTTCAAACCATTTGTTGAACGTGAATTATTATTTATGGCCTTTAGGCATCTTTGGCTCAATCTGGGTAGGGTAGGGAAAAGAAAGTGGTGAGGAGTCTACAAGCCCTAGTTGAAAGTTACCATTCCAACATTTGCCTGGTGTGACTGCTGAAAACCTAGTATTTGGTGTACTAAGCATGCTATAAGTTGAGTATTCCGATTAGGGTTGCTATCCGTCCCGATTTTATCGGGATTGTCCCTTTTCTAAAATTGTCCCGTTACGACTTTGGCGGGACGCCTAAATGTCCCTACTCTTTTATATTTTACTAATTTTACCAACTAGTTGGACAAAAATACATTAATAAGGCAGAATTTCGGAATAACTTTTCATTTTGCTTTGAATTTATTTATGGCCTTTAGGCTAATTGGGCTCAGAGCGTTTCAGTTTTGTGTTAGTTATAATGGTAGCTTTCAAAATACATTTTCTGTTATCAGCAACGAGTTGTCATCCTTGTCAAGTATCAAAATTTATGTCTGTATCTGGAGATTTCAGATTTTAAAAATATTTATGTTGTATTTCATCAGCAAGTTATTTTTGTGCTTGCTTACGTTTTGGCGTTATGCATATTAAACATTTGGCCGGGCTATTTAAAGTTTCTTTCCTCACCATTAGTATATGTGTTTAATACAATAATTCAAACGCGTTTTTAGTCTACTGGTTTTGTAGGGCCTAACTGTTCCTTTTCTGTCCATTCGAGGCCTTACAAGCAGCGACGAAGCCAGGATGGAAAACAAAACTGGGAACCACAATATCCTCATTTAAAATAGGGGGAACGAAATACATTTATGGCATGTGTAGAAAAAGAATACAGATAAAACAGGGGCTACAAAAGCGACTAAGGTAGATTTGGGGGGCTTCATCCCTTTTCTCATTGCCATCCCCGCGTGCAGGCTTTCTGATTCGGAAGTGTCCCGACTTTTCACTTTTCCAAGTTGGTAACCCTAATTCAGATATTATTTCCATACATATTTTATAAAACAAATTACTGGTTAGGAAAAATGCAGAAAGAAAAGTAGGTCAGTGCAGCGACCGGGATTCGAAGCCGAAACCTTCAGTTGGATGTTGCATGCCAGCTGTGATATGCTATTGAACTGTAATTCTAGAACTATATATTCTGGAATTTCAGAAATATTTCTCAGTTAAAATATTCACATGGAGAGGAGTGCCCTAGCAATGTATATCAGCAGTGATTGAATGGTTCAACTGAATATCAAATATACAGAGCAGTCGGTTGTCGATAGTTCAATGATAGAACACCGGTCACCTGGCATGAAACTGGGTGGTCCGGTTCAATTTCCGATAGCTCTAATGACTGACTTATCGTTGTCATTTTTCAACCATATACAGGAAGACCATTTGTGTAAAGAAACATATGGGCAAGTATTGTCTTCAATTGGATTCTATATTAACGTTATCCTGTCCATTTATTTATTTATTTATTTTGAAATATACTAAATATTTTTGTACACAGACGTTTCTTGTTAAACATATATTTATAAGCAAGCGTCCATGTGCAGTTGTATTCATTTCTTCTGACAGAATTGTGTTTCTCTTACATGAAGGTTTAGGGACAGTTCTACAATCGACCTCTAGCCAACTCTCATTGGCCAAAATCAGAATTGGCCTCAACTTAGCGCTGACTAGAAGTTTAGCGGTCGATTGTAGAACTGACCCTTATTGTCAAGTCAACAACATTAACTGAAAGTAACTGATGACTAACACAGAATAATAAACGAGATATTTTTTTAAAATAATTTAAGCACGTAAGTAGCTGGGCCCTAATTTATCAAATTATAATATATTTGTGTTTGTTTAAAAATGTTAAACTATGTTGTTAAAATTTCAAACATAATTATGTTTGAACTGGACAAAAAATTACCTAATCTACATCTAAAAACTACCAATTACACAGCAGATATCCAGTTGGGGGTATACAAAAGGCAGATTGTTTATATTCATTTACTCTTAGGTGAAAAAACAGAATACATGAAATCGGTAGTTTCGGAACATTGCAAATAATGCTTTATAGTTTATACATACAACTTACATGAAAAGTTGAAATAAGAATGAACTGTTACCTCCACTTACAAGCATATAATTTTATTCATTTAACAATTTCCAGATGTATCCCATATTCTGCCATTTTACATTGCATGTTAACAACCACCAGGGGAAGGATTTTTGCCTGATGTGTCTGAGGAAAACCAGTCGATTGCCAGTGAGAACAGTTGTATCAAGCGAAGAAGTTCTGCATCATTTGATGTTATCGGGACAAATTTGAATTTTCATAAACAAATTACAGTCTTAAAAACATAATGGCGAGAATTGGTTTGTAACCTAAAATTACATAGAATGTGGAAAATATCTGAAGCTTAAACGTCGAAAATATAACAAATTATGATTTTAAAAATCAGGTAGTTTTACTTTAAAATTAATATAGTTACACAAAAATCATTGAACAATTAAATAATTAGTAAAATTTGAATGTAGGAGAAAATACATTCATATATTATTTAAGTACAAATGTAGGCCTACCAAAATATGTAAACGTAAGAATATGTATAACCCGACCAGAGTAGGAATAGACGCGAGGGCGAGGTCGCTAGTGGTTGTTTATACGCTGCAGCAGATGTCTTCCCAAGCTCATAAACAGTGTTACCAAAGGTATAGTCGGGAAAGTATACCATAAAACATACTCTT
>JAGDQP010007384.1:0-35220 GCA_022664845.1 Lepisma saccharinum | reverse complement strand
CATAAAAAATTACTCCATTCTTAATCGTTTTAATCTATTCATTGGATTTTGAGTTTAGAAATGAGCGTGTATGTCAATCAAAAAATTCCTAATGTTTTTAGAAGAAGAAATAACAAAAATAGGATTTAGAAAAGAGAGATACCGTGCAAGGATTTAGCGAAAAAAGTAGAGAATACAAAATTAGAACGCCTGAAAAGAATGTCTGGTAGACCTAGACAAAAGTCGTTTTCTAATGTTTATCTCTAAGAGAAACAAAATATTTCGAATGATATTTATTCTTCAAACCGGGGAGACAAATAGCCGGGGATTAATGCCTTAATACGCCGAAACTGGGGTGAATAGGTTGGAATTCCACACTATGTAGGATTGCTGATGGTATCTTGCAGTGATTCCGCCAGATCCCCCTTCCCTGTGGGGGCTGTTTACCCCCAAAGTCTTGACAGCAACCACCCCAACTTTAAATTTTTTGCTGTAAAAAATCGATAGAAACCGTACAAAACTTCTTACCCCTTCCTAATTTTCATTTTACACCCCCAACTGAAAATCCTGGAGGAAACCCTGGTATCGTGTGTTAGTTCGTTGATTCTTCCCCCTTCTCGCCCATCAGATATTTGACAATATTGCGAAAAGATGGCATCAATTTCGGGGTTAGGGAGTATGAATTGTTATTAACGTCCTAAACGATCGGGTGAGTTTCTAAGGACGGGACCTATAGTTTTTGGTAACATGAATCCCGAGCCACTGCCTTCAATGGGCCCCGGTGTGATTTGAACCCGTGGCCACGCGCATAGAAAATGAGCGCTCTAATCTCTTGGCCACTCCGAGGTCACTTCGGGCCTCGGGGTTACAGTAACGTTGTGTCTTCGTAACATGAGAGGAATAGTGACCTATTAATATTATTAATTAGTGTGAGGATTCTTCGTGATCGAGCGGTTAAAGCGACAAACTACCAACGACGAATGCAGAAAGTTAGTATCGAATCCGACTGCAGACCGGTAGAGAATTTGCAAACAAAATCAATATATGAAAGAAATGGATGAAAACAGCAACTGTGGTAAATAATTTTCCGTCATGAAGTTGAATGCTCTCTTTTGGTCAAATACAAAAAAAAAGTGATTTTGACCCGTTGAACAGTTGGACAAATACAACGTTACAAACATGTTTCCAAAATACTCCACTTCTTGACGTTGAAAACTATGTTGATTTTAAACGTCGATTAAACCGTTGAATCCACCGTTTCTCAACGTTTGTGTGCTACTTAAGAATATTTGTAACTGAAAAGTATAATATCTCAGCACATCACAAGTACGTCCAGTATATATCCATTGGATGCTACCATAGGGCGTCCAATGGAGGATGTAAGGGACGTCTATCAGACCGCCGAACTAGACTCGTTGATTACGTCTAGTGGATGTCCATATGAGATACGATTATGGATAAATATGGAATTCAACAATTGTCCATTGGGTTATTCAACGGATGTCTCGTAACACGCACGCATACGTCCAATGGACATCCACTAGATGACCAATATTATATCCAAAAGACGTCCAGTGGAGTCCCATGAGCAAAATTTTAGTTGGAGCACATCGCATAGAGGTGGAAACCAGTTTTGTGCAGAAACATCCAAATGGTTCAAATTTCTCATTTATTTAATGTGAAATCCAATGTTTTTTTGACTGGTGACTTCAATTAAATAATTATTAATTCCAAACCATTACGTATTTTTGAAATTATGGCGTTTTCAATGGAGTGTGAGTGATATTGCATGGTTTACGAATAGAAATTTGATTTTTATCCATCAGTAAACACTTGAATATCGTAACCAATGGGAGTTTCACCTTTTTCTTATTATTATAAAAATTGATCGGTAGGTTTCAAATAATAATAATAATAAAAAATGTTATTGGTAGAAAACAGAATCTCTTCCAAAATATCGTTTAAATTTAAAAACAAAACTAATTTTTTTTAACAGAAAACATTAAATGAAATAGTCGTTTGAGTGTGTAAATAATGTAGCAACCTCACTAATATTACAAATAATAATACAATTATTAGTTGCAAAGAGAAATTCGTTGTAAGCATTACTAAAATAATAACGTTGAAGTGGAGTAAGTCAAAGCGCCTCTAACTTTGTTTGCTAACATGTTTCTTACTCACCAGTCTAGGGCCTACTACTAAGTCTAACTCTATGGATACATAATTTTAAAAAAAATAATCTTCCAGAACGAAAACGAAACAGTCTCTTCAAATTCATGAAAACAGTAACTATGAAACCTATGCAACCTATACAATGAAACCATTTAACAAATGTGACTAAAACAAGTAGCTATTGTTATTTAAAAAAAACTTTCAATAGCATTTGCAAAGCCTTTCTAATGGAAGATTTTTTAAAACATTGAATGCCATAGCATTTTAATACATAAAGGCCCAAAAATCCAGCAATTTTGAGGGATATGAGAAGAAAATTCGAATCCAAATTGCATGATTAGCTGGAGTTTATTTAAGTTAATCTGTTATAAACATTGAGGACAATGGCACACTGTAACAAATATAGGATCTCCATTGGATGACCATACTTAAAATATTTTGGGGTGGTCAATTTCTGGACGTGGTTTGAGCGTCCTTTGAATGTCCAAACTTGGATCTCTTTGGGGGTGTCCATTTCTGGACGTGTTTTAATCGTCCATTGTACGACTACCTTACTACCATCTCACATAGCACAGGATATCCCAGGAATATCCTATTTAGATCCACAATATGCGTACAATGTCCCAGAATATTTAGGACCAAAGAAGGACATTCCTAGCATATTTTTTAGAATATTAAAGGGATATTCTAGGTTGGAGTTTCAGGAATATTCGCAGAATACTCTGAGAACGTCCCCAAAGAACAAATGTCCTACACATATTTGTAGAATATACTTGGGATATCCCCAGCAACATTCCGAACATTCAGATATTCTTTGAATATTCTATTCTCAGATATTCTTTGATACTAAGAATATCTTAGAATATGCTTGGGATATTCCAATATCTTCATAGGGATAATCGTAGCATGTTCCTAGAATTTATCTGTGCTGTATGGGTTTAGGATGTCCAGTTTTTTACATATTTGGATCTCTTTGGGATGTCCAGTTTTGGACGTGTTTTCGGCTTCCATTGGATGTGTTTAATCATGGATCTCTTTTAGATATCCAGTTTTAAGCCTCCACTGGATGTCTATTGGTGGATGTGGACGTAAATTGGATGTTCCGGTACCAGATTCGAACGTGGCCAGAACGTCTTATGCTGTATGGGTATGAAAGCAGAAAACTATAACTGTTTTACATATAAATTATATTGAGAAAATAGGGAAAGCAAAGTTCCGACACTGAACAAATCATATTTAAATAAATTAGAAATTATATTTTATCTCAACCACCCAGGCCTAGTGGTCCAGGTGACAACGCGGACTTGGAATTGGCAATGGGTAGGCACCAGCAAGAAAAACCTAAAACCCAACAACCCAATTTAAAAAAAAAAATGTAAGTGAAATACCAGGTGCGTAAATATGAAGCCGGAATTTATGTACAGAAAAGACAGTGATTGGATGACAATGCTAAGAACTATTTTATTCGCAGTATTAGCCATCGCTAGCGATACATTTCTGCCATCGTTCCGGCAATGTGTGGATGACAGACCAAAAAAACTTTGCCTCTTGTGCTGCAAACCAGTTATCAAGCCATTTTCGTACATTTTCGTAAGATGTGAAGCGCTGGTCAGCAAGTGCGTGTCCCATGGATGCAAATAAGTGAAAATCGGAAGGCGCCAAGTCTGGTGTGTAAGCCGCATGCAGAAGGGTTTCGCAGCCAAACGTCGCAATCGTTTCCTTACCGGTTTTGCTGTGTGCGAGGGTGCATTATCGTGAAACACAATCACTTTATGTTGTCTTTGGTCATATTCTGGTCGTTTTTCACGCAAAGCTTGATGCAAATCAATCATTTGTTGTCGGTATCGTTGGGTATTAACGGTTTCGCCAGGTTTCAGCAGTTCATTATAGATCACTCTCTTCTGATTCCACCAAACACAAAGAATTGTCTTCCGTCCATAGCGATTTGGTCTTCCAGTCGATGTCTCCGTGTTCTCCTGGAGTTACCCATGATGTTTTACGCTTAGGATTCTAGAAATAGATCCACTTTTCGTCACCAGTCACAATTCGATGGAGAAATGATTTCCTTTTGTACCTGCTGAGCAGATTTCGCAAGTGGATTTTCGGTTTTCCTGCTGTCGTTCTGTCAACGTATGGAAACTGCTTCTTGTGTCACATTTAATTGATCCGCGAGTTGTTGTTGCGTTTGAGCGTCATCCTCATCCAACAAAGCTTGCAATTCACTGTCTGCAAACTTTTTCGGTGGTTTTCCACGTTCTTCGTTTCTCACGTCAAAATCGCCACTTTAAAATTTTTTAAACCACTCATAGCACTGTGACTTACCAAGGGCATGATCACCGTAAGCTTCGACAAGCATGCGATGCGATTCTGCAGTAGTTTTCTTCAAATGGTAACAAAAAATCAAAATGCTGTCTATGCACAAATTCCGGTATCATATTTACACACCTGGTAAGAAGCAAGTGCGACAGTTGCACCTGCTCCCAGTAAGGAAAAAAACACAAAAAGCGAACTAAACCCAAATAAGAAAAAACCCAAGGGGATTGTCCAGTTACTTCATTACAACATAAACTTATCAAGAATGAAGATTGGATTGGATTGGGTTCGAACTCCGTGACCGACCAAACTCACTGGGGTTTCTAGGGTTTCACCAGGCAAATGCCGGGATGGAATCAAAGGTAAGATCATAGTATCTTAGGTAAGATCATGGTATCTTACCGAACCTCTACCTAACACATGCCCTTGGTACTCCTGAGCACCTTGAGAAGTGAAGGCGGCCGAGCGCGGGACCTCATTTCGTGCCGAAGCCCGAAAATATGTCCACATCACCTTTATGACATAGCTAGTTTTTGGTAAAGTGGACTCCGAACCACTGCCACTGGAATAAATGCAATTACGTGTAGTACGCATTCCTATCACTGAAAGAAAGCTTTATATTTTTGTCTTTAGGCTTGACTTACCTTCTAAACTTGAAGCTACAGGTTCTAAAGGAATAGAGAAAGGAAATCCCTGCATTTGAAAAGGAGGGCAGAAAAATCCTTTAAAAAACTATCTGTTACAACGGCCAATGTGAGCGTAAAGAAGGGTGCAGTCATACTGCGACAAAAGTAAATAAATTATAGGCTTATAAATTTTTCAAATAAAGATGTACAGCGAGCGGGCAGAAAATAGTTATTGCAGACGATTAGATCTACTTTTCGAGCGAAATAATTATGTCGCATGAGATTGTGCAAACCTGAAAAGCCCGTAATGCACGTACGGGAGTTCTCGGAGAGGTGTTGGTTTATAAAATTCATGTATTTTGATTTTCATTTTGCGATGGTGAAATTTTATTTCGGAAGTTTTAACCATCTTTATCTTGGAAAGAGGATGATGTTTATTTCAGAAGAAGAAATATAGATATAACCTTATAAAAGAGGTTATGCAATCTAAGGGTTCTGGGTTACAATCCTACTCAGGTTTTTTCAGGGTTTTTCCTCAATCACTCGGCAAATGCCACGATGGTAACTAAATACGTCCTGTCCGTCTTCTTCCTGCATCGTTTTACCTACCCTATCGCTGTCTGAGTCCTAGATCCCTGAGGACCACATATCAATTCTTCTATTACAACAACTTGTCATTTGGAGAATTGAAAGACTAGGTATACAAACTCATCGTATGTGTGTTACCCCTCTGCATAACTCAATGATAAATATTTTCCAGCAACAGCGCGATTCTTATACAGAGAAGTTTTGGGTGGTGGTACATCTCACAACTGAGCTTTCTTTTCTGCAGAAATGTATTTGCTGTCGCTTGTGCCCTCGCTCGCTGCTCGTATGCTGGAACTACCATAACTCGAACAACCCGTTCACTGTTCATTCGGTAATGTCGTCTACCACAGGGGAACCGGGTTGCATGGATCCGCCACCCTCCCCACCCTCGCTCGTCTCAAAAGCCTAACCCGCAGGACACATAAACATACTAATTCGTAACCTCGTGCTCCCACTCTCCCAAACACACACACACACACACGCTGTCATGACCTCCCGTCGAGACGTGGTGAACTTCGAATTAGATTTGGCAACGCGCTGTGCCGAGCAGAAGTGTGAATAAGATCAACTAGTAACAATCATTTTTGCATACCAAAATTTTCGCTTCTCTTGATTCCTGTAAATCGCTTTGAATAAGGGCTTGTGCTTGTACGATGATACTGTGAAATCATGGAACATATCATGCATGACTATAGGGTAGATCTAAATGTAATGGTAGGAACATAAACTGTACATCGCACTTCATGAACTTCGCCAAAAATAATTAAAATTACAGTTGATTTTTCACAGTATACAGCAGTTCATATGATAATAATAATTTTAATATAGGCGCATACAAGTATAGAAAACGCATATCATTTCTACCTGCGTAGTAATGAGTCTAGTTTATCAATGAAATGCGATTCTTTTATTTTAATCGATGTTTGTTTTGGAACTACTTTACTGAGCGTAATCCTATGGCTGACACCGCTAAATGCAGCCGACGGAAGCTGTCAGTGCGATACAGCCAAGATCATTACAGATGTCTCTGACGTCACGAACGACAAGCACGGGCCTTAGGCTTCATCCTTAATGCTAGAATGGTTTTGCCTGAGTATACTATAACTTGGTATTTTACGTATGTGTTTGGGTGTAAAGTGGGTTTCATTTAGTAGAAAGGCATTGACGTGTTCTTCTCAGAGGAGCTGTTCAAATAATGGTTTATGTTGAGGTAGAGATCTAATGTTAAGAAATAAAAATACCAAATCCATTGTGAGAATGGATGCATGGTGTGTCTTGCTTGACGTTCTAGACTTCCGTTTCCAGTCCATGAGAGTGAAAGTGAGCATACGGTCGTGAGTAATTTGCTTGAAAATTTACGTGGAACGTAGATCTGGCTGCGTACTGAATTTGTTGAAGAACGTGATGTCTTTGAAATGGATGAATATTCTGTAAGGTGACTGTAATGAATCTCAGAAATTGATCGATGGTGATGGGTTGGTAGACTGATGCTATGGGTACGTTATTTTGAGGTGTTTCAGGAACCCGTATCGGTACAGTGAGTTCTGGTTTAGTCGGTTCTACAGCAGGGCGAGTTTTACATTTATAACTAAATGTAGTGTGTGCCTCACCGCAGTACATTTCGGTGGCTGTTGCATGTTTGGACATGATTTAGTGTTTAGGTCCGGTGCCAAAACCGCATTTAGCTTTGGCAGTCGGATGAGCGTTGTATTGCTGACATTTTCCACAACGTACTGGTAGCGGTGGTGATAAGTGACTGTTCCACACGATAGCATTTTCTGTTAATGTATGCGCTGTTGCAAGTAGGTCATCTATGTATTCCTGGTTATTAGTCAATACACGTATCATGTAAGTATCTGCTCTTGTTTTAATTCGTAAGCATTTGATGAAGTGTCCATGTTTTAGTTCAGTTTCTATTTGTTCATCGGTAAGTATAAGTTCAGCTCCGAGGATTACTACTGATAAGGTCTGTGTTTTCCGTGAAGGAGGTGGCGGTTTCAGTGATTTGTTGGTGAGACATGCTTAGTTGGCTGGTTTACCGAAGATTTCAATGCTGTCGGTTGCGGATTTTCGTAGCAATGTCCTGATTTGACTGGATAATCATGCTGTTTCTTGTCGGAATAATGCGAGTGATGACATCTCTACTGAAATACTTGTTGAGCTGCTGAAAAAAGAGTTTTGGATTCCGGAATTTATTGAAGAACGGGACTCAAAGTTAGTCAACAGAAAATAATGTTTTGGTAGAAGTTCTGGAAATTGTTTATGGTGGATTTTTCTAAGGTCCTAAGGATTGACGTCCTGAACTGTCGGTGTGAGGCGAACGGGATGGTGATGCTTGTTTCCTCGTTATTTTGTTTTCTGCTAACTAATGTGGAATACGCTGGTGGTCCTGGTACCTGTGCTGGTCAATGGTGTTGGTGATGTTGGCTTGGATCCGTCATAATGAAGAAAATGAGAGCCAAAGGCCCCAAAAGCTCTAAGAAATGTGTTCTGTACGTCACGATAAAACTACAGCTATGAGGAAGGGTGATCAGTTTCTGTGCAATGACTGCAAAAGTTGTCTCAACTTAACTTTCACCCTCCGACTCTGAGAAAAGCCGTCAATTCCAATTTGACCGTACACCTGTTTGTCTCGCTCGTGCATATTACAACACGAGGTCCTCGATCACAGTTTAACTAACCACAGTTAGGCTAGCTTAAGTTCGAAGGATGTGGATGTTTGCTTAAGTGAATTCCCTCATAAACTTGAGTCGAAAGCTAGTAGTCAAGAAGTCCGTGAACGTCTCTGAAGATGATGTGATAGCGAAAAGAAAAGTATTCAGCAGCATCTTTTGCTCTTAATTAAAGTTGCTGGAAGCCATGCTCCAGAACTCTGAAGTTAAGTCGCGTTGTGAAGTTCTTAATTTTGATGCCACTTTTATGGTCCATATATAAACAAGACCACTTCATCGTGCAGCATACATTAGTGGGCAGCGACAAACATTGTGTGAATATAAAACACGAACAATTTGGTGTGATATGACATCGTTACCAATACACTTTTTGCTTTGGTTGGATAGAGCCATGCACAAAAGTTAACCAACATGTCTTGTTTTTCGTGCTTTGTATTCTCCCATGAACCCTAAGAAGACCAATAGATGGCACTGCCAACATTCTTTAAACAGCTATACATTTTATGTAAAGAACACCATCTTGCCAAACGTGAAAGCAACACTGCAGTAACCTGAAATATTTCGTATAAATTTTTGCTCTCCCAAAATTGCATTTATTAAGCAAGTTGAAGCTTTAAACGCTTTCTTTAAAATCTCTCACATTATCTTACGCGAGGTAGCTGAATAAGAAGGAAACAAAGGTGGAAAGCTCATCTAAAACATGTGAACTACAAAGCTCAGAAAGGAGTAACACTTCTGAAGCCGCTAGCCGGTACTACTTGGGGTCTTAACAATGAAACTATTTTAAAAACATACAAAGTATTTTTACGATCATGTATAGCTTTCGGTGATGTAGCATGGATCGTAGCCAATACTGATTTCTACAATCCCCTACACATACTGGAATGTCACGCCTTGCGTCTCGCATACCGAATTAAGCTACCTAGCCCAACCTACTATCTATACAATAGACTTACGTTCCCTACAATAACAGAACATTTGGAAAAGCTCAGATGTAGCTATATATCAAAACGCTGGAACACAGCACATCCAGGCCTTCTAGATACTATCCATGTGGATGCGCAGCAGGACAGCAAACCTAGATATCAGCATTCACACCTACACCATCTATTGGAATTTTGCAGACGATCCCATCCTAAACCTACCAATACTCTAGAGATACCACGTCCCGAAAATTCAACTAGCCTAGCCCGGCCATAAAACATTCAAACTTTAATAAGTATCAGACCATCAATAATACAGTAAAATATAGATAAAGTACAAGACACAACCGAAGAGACGGCATAACCGTCTGTGGAAGACATGAGAGAGAGAGGCCCTATGCATACTTACCTAGCGTAGAGGCTACCGTGATCAGCAAGGCGGTTCCCCCGGGGCAAGGTCCTTGCATTGCACTTCGGTTGGGTTGACCCAAAATGAAACCAAAAATTCTACTGCATCAAACGCATACCTGTAATGGTGAAGCATCACGCGACTTGTAGCCCGCGCTTCGCCAACCAAGTGATGTATTTGAAATTTCCTGCTTTTCTATCAAATATACAATAATTTTTTGCCATGGAAATGTTCATGATATATCATGCAGAAATCCCCAATTGTTTCTTTAGTGAGAACTTGATAAACGCGGGCTAATATATCTAACCATAATATTTATTGTAAATGAAATAATAATGGCGATATATCAACCCCAAAAAGGTTAATGTTTTTCCTGTTGATTCATAGATAATGAGAACGTTAACTAAATGTTTTCTATGAATTGGAAATGTGGATTCTTAAAAAAAAAGTTAAATAAATGTCGAGCACTTCGAAATGTGAACATTTATTTGAAAGCTGATACTTTGAAAGTTTAACAATAATATATATGAAGAGAGAAAACCCAAAGTCACTTTATCATTCTTGATGGACAAGTTATCACTTAGTCATTCAGCTCGTCGTCTATATTTCCAATCTTTCCCTGTACACGTGAACGTTAAGCAAGGGTCATGAGATATCATTAATGCTATCCGGAAATATGTTTCTGACCCAAGTGGAACGATGGTAGTTAATTTAAGTCTTCCTCTAATCGAAGGTAATAATAATAATGTTCTAAACATGTTTGTAGAATGCATTTCTACTAGTATTTAAATGAGTCGTTGATTACAAGTCGAGGAGCGTAACCAAAACACGCCCGATACTATATATGTATATAATTGTAAGACATTTAATTTTGATAGCGAAAATTTGATGTTTAAATAGCAAGCATAGCTCGCTTTCAAAGTCCTGTAGCATGGATCGTAAGGAGATATTAAATAAAACAAGTGACTGGGACTTTGGTTAGATTTTATTAGGTGTGCCAATCCCAACTGTACTGCAATTCTGAGCCGACACGTGAGGGTGTGGCAAGCCACAACCTCCTCACCTTATTCCAAAAATCAGTTTAATATACTGGACCCGCAATACGGGTCGTATGAGATAAGAACAGATTTAAGAAACTTTTATTGGAGAAAATTATCTACTACAGAATATTAACAATAGTTGAGAAAAATATATGAAGATGCAACAGTAGCACTACATACAACCAATGTTCAGTCGTTATTTCTTATAGGATGTGGTTAGTGTCTGGGCGGCACTAGGGCGAAAGAGAATTGTAGTTTATCTTCTAGATCCTCGATGTCTTTTCAATACATGCGAGCTACGCGTTAGCGGTCAAACGTTCCCCCTTTCATATTTTTTAACATTCTTTTTTCGTTTCTTGCGTTATTGGGGAGGTTATTCGCTTGGTTTACATAGATTGCGGACAGCGCGTGAAAATGTACTAAAAATATAGATCCACAATGCGGGTGTAGTGTGCTGAATAAGTTATACATTTTTTACATTGCCAATGTTTCTCCCACTAGTGAGTAGTGATAAAATTGCTCAAGCGTCTGCCTGAGTGCGTTTATTGTAGAATTATATTTTTAAAAGTTTTGGAGTCTTTCGTATTCATACGGCCTCACCCATGTGCAGGAGTCGCACGTTTGTGGCTCGAATGACTTCTCAAGCGTTCAATGTCACATTGTTCGCCATATTACTAGAGAATTCTTCATAATTTAATAGATGGTCTCTCCCCGGTTGGGATTTCCGTTGCCCCTGTCGAGTTATTTGAAAGGTATATTGAATACCACATATTTTGCGTTGCTGAATATCTTGCTAATGGGGTAGATTTTATAAGGCAAAAGTTCTCTTTATTTAGGTACTGCCCACAAACTTTAGTTCAAAAAGGTTTCTCTGCTTCATAAGCTCTTTCCTGTCTCGCACTTTTGTTAGAATGTATGTAGTACACTGTTTTCAGTACACAAAAAACGCTAGTGGAACGCAGACCACAAATAATAATACATAATATAAACTACACAGAATAACGACTCACATAGCACATGCGACACATACAACACAAGTATATCTTCTATTATGTAAAATGGGACAAGAGCTCGGTATATTCGCACGTTCACAGCAAAGATCTGAGCAGCTTGGGACGTGGGTATCATTTATATTGCCGGTGGTCTGTTACATGTTCAATATATGTGTCACGAGACCACTTGATTGCCTTGGATACCATGAGTTTCCTCATTGTTCACGCGTAGCGTTCTGAGATGCCCAGTGTTTTGAGGACGCTGTCTTTCTCTGGGTCCCATAACCCAAGTGATCCAACGACTAGGGCTCCGAAGTTCGCTTTGATTTCTCTTCTTAGGGTGTGCACTAGATGCTCATATCTTCTTTGATTAGGGGTGCATAGCGCAGTACATGTAAAAGGTATCTTTACATAAATGATATATACTTCATCATTGGTGCTGACAGTAACGATATCCGGCCGAGAAGGGTCGTTTGTCAGAGGAACCTGGTGGTTGACACGAATGTTCTTGTGCTGATAACTCAGAGCTTTGACTAGTCTCTCTTGCACCTCATGTCGACGTTGGTAAGCTGCAGAGTGGGATGTGCAGTGATCGAGTACATAGGGCAATGTTTCGGCATGGTAACCACATCTACACCGTCGATCCTTGTTGCCGTACCTTTTAGCGCCATTGAGGCTGACCACGCCAAGGCGAGCGCGATGGACAAATCTCCAATCAGCAAACCGAGTGTAGTGTCCCTCTCGAAGGAAGTGGTTGGAGTAGTGTGACTTGCTACTGCACTGAAATACTTTGCCCTGGTTTTTCTGAGAAGTTTGCTTAGATAGCTTCATTGGACAGGGATAGTAAGGTAGTGGTATAGTTTCCCCACCGAGTTGGCATAAATTTGAATAACTTGCTCAACGTGCTGTAGGCTGAACTATAGTTCCCATAATTCGATGCGGGTCTTCCAGTTCCAGGCAAGATTAATGTGTTCGTTTAGGGTTCTTGTTGACTTACAGCATGCGCTCCACAGTGTTGACACGTCACCCCTATCGCGGTCAAGGTTCGGTTCAGCGACTTGTCCGTTAAGATATTTCACTAAATCATCCATTGTTGGGTGGCTACGGAGTTTTCGTTTGACAACACTCTTTAGTTCGCTGCTGGCACGTGATTCTCTCGCTCCGTCAATGGTGTTTAGAAGGCGGAATGTTTCAGCAACTCGATAGGTCACTCAGGGGAAGTATTCCAGCACCACCGTGTCCAGATTGTATGAAGACACTTTCAGCGCTCGCGCGTTGGGGCAGCTGCATCCATACCTTCACCAGTTTTTTGAGTTCATCGATCCGGCGGAGAGTCTTTTTTTGGACCGGGGCATTCCTGAGTACGTGGTAAAATCGCGAGAAGATAAAGGTCTTGACAGCATTGATTTTCTGCCATGGTTCGAGAGGGCTTTCACCAATCTTTCCTGTGTCTTAAAGTGCAGCTTCTGTTAACGCCACCGGATTGTTTTCGTTTCTGAAACCTTCAGGGACGCCTAGGTACATGAGTACCTCACCGTCTTGAAAGTTGGGAAGTCTAATGCAATTAATTGTCAGGTGGGTGTCTTGCGTTTCTCTTCGTTGTTTGCAGTGTACATGAACTGTGAAGCATTTGCGGGGGTTGAATCGAACAGGGATTTGCGGCGTTGGATTTTTCATCCTTGACGGACTCCTGCGTTGGCGTGAATATCTTCAATGAAGCCATCAGTGCAACGTATACGGGTTGTATCAGAATAAAGATTTATGATTGTCCTGTAATCCAGAGGGTAGTCCCAGTTGTGCGAGAGTAGACTGGATGTGGTGGTGAGGGACAGGTATGAAGGTGTTCGCAATGTCCAGCCAAGCTAGGCACAATTCCTTGTTGCGCCAAGGATCGCGTATAGCGGCTTGCATAGTTATGTTCGCATCACCCATTTACATAGCGGAAACCTTTGTGTAGACGAGAGATTGTTGATCGTTTCAGCCCATGATGTAAGTCGGTCACTAGTGATACCAGTGTATACCTTTGTTAGAGTGTTCACCAGAGATATGGGACGCCAGTTATTAATATCTTCATCTCCTAACTTGTGGATCAGAACAGTGTGGGATTTCTTCATATTTCTTGGACACTTTCTTGCAGTGAGGCAGCGGTTGTAAATGTGTTCTAGTAGGAGGCCTCCGGTATCCATCCTTTTCAGAGTACGTTATTACATCTGGTCCGGGAGCCGTGTTAGTGACTTCTCAGCCGTTGGGTGATTTCATGTTGTGTGATGGTAGCCAAGATATTAGGGTGTTCATCATTTTCTTGGTTAGTCTGCTGGTACTGCCCTTTCTGGTGATGCCATTCATCCTGCATGAAGGCTCGCCGAAACTGATCTTGTATTACGACTCTGTCAGTTTTACAGTATGGTGATTTCTCTTGCAGAATTTCGCCCATGGCTTTCCTTGGGTTCACTCTAAACAGCTTTTGTAACCTTGAAGCTGTATGCGCATCGTATTGTGGTGTTGCCTGTTGCTTTATATTTCTTGGGGCATTGGTTCCATGTGTTCTTCAGCCTGCTGGTTGTTCTCGCACGTTGGCATTTCTCTATAGCGTGTTCTGCCTCCGTTGATTGGGTTCTAGGAGTTCGTATGTTGTGTGGATTGTTTAGTCGGGGAGCTTGATCTGGGCAGCTGCTTTCATATCGATGATTAGGGCCTCCACCGTATTTTTAAAGTCTCCCCATTCTTGCGCGTTATTGAGCCGAGTGAGCTACTTTCTTTAATTCGTTGAGCCGTGGGGTAAGACGGTTGTCCCTTACGTGATGATCCTACTGAGCACCCGGAGACTAAAGGGCTTCATCAATGATGACAAATTCTTCGCCATTGATAAATATTCTAGGTTCCCTGTTTCTTAATTGTCGTGGGTCCCTGTGTGGTGCGTGCTGCGTAGCACTGTCTCTCTGTTTGTGGGTCCTGCAGTGGAGAGTTGGTTGTTCGCACTGGTGGTGGCGGAGTGAGCTGTTGAGGTCTTTCTCCTGAGCTATTGTGATGATAGGGTCGATTGACTGATGAGGATGACTCAGTGGGAAGCTGGAGTGTGCGATTCTGTTGAATACGGGGCCGGGTGGGCTCAGTCATGATGGCGGAGTAAGCTGCTGAGGGTCTGTTTCCTGTACTATTATAGTGATAGGTTCAATTGGCTGAGGTTGGTGACTCAGGTCATTGGGTACCTGCGAATGTTGTGTGCGAGACGTGTGATTGCATGGCGGCGGGGAAAATTGGTGGATTTCTGGGTTTAGAGTTTGTTTGGCTGATAATGTTGCTGTGCAGTCTTTTAGAAAATTTGTACCGTGGGGATCTTCCCGTGAAATGCTAGTAGGCTGGTTGGCGATGTTCATGACGGGAGTACTGTTCGTTGGGCTGTTCGATGAAACAGGGTGACTTTGAGCGCGGAGTTGATCTATGTTAAGATCAATTGATTGATGAATCTTAAACAAATCGATATCATCATTTCGTTTCTCCTCATCATCTTTTGCTTTAGGTTTGGGTTTAAAGCTAATTCTAGGTCTTTGCACAAAATTTTCATTACAATGTCTCATTAGTTGCATTATTTTCTTTTTGTACCATATTATAGATAATTTTCATTTTCTCTTACTCTTTTCCACATTCTATTACCATAATTTGCATCTATTTTGTTTCGAATATTTTGTTTGTTTGTATACCGCCTTTTGTACTCATCAGTCATTATCAGTCAAAACAACTCTCCTGTTTTACAACATTTACGATAACAAAAATAAGTTTTACGAATCACATTTGTTTTAGATTTAGTACAAGTTGTTTTGCCAGAAATAACGTCAATGTAATCTGATGTGAATTGATTAGTAACATAAGACGGTCGAACATCAAGTACATTTTTTCGATATGTATTTATGCCTACATTCTGATTTATTTTCATCTCCTATGTCTATTTTCAAAGGATTACACGACAAAGGTTGTGGAACTTCAGTTCTACGAGATTTGCGCGATTTCCGAAATAATCTGCCTTTTAAGTTACTCCCACGTTTTTTCTTACATTTTGATTCAATCATCAATTGTGTTTCATTACTTATACTATGTATTCTTTCACGGTGTTTTATGCCTTTTGATTTACGTTTTCTTTTGGTTTTACTAGTCTGTTCTATTTCTTTGTTCTCACACATAATTATTTTTTTGATGTGCTTGGTTTCGCATCATCAATTTTTACCTGTTCGCATATTTTAGATACAATTTTTTTATCCTTTTCTTGAGTATTGTTTGCATTCAAGCTAACAGTATTCATATTTTGTATTTGTAAAATATCATTATTATTAATAATTTCACTCTGAGCTAATTTCCATTTAGATTTACGTTTTGTACCTCGGCTACCTCTACTATGTCTACGTTCTCTATTTTGACTTACACCATCATCATTATGCCTCAATTCTTGATTGTCCGTAGATCGAGCAAACGAACTATCGGTTATCCGTTCAATAGATTTCGTTTCCATAAACTTTGAGCTTTCCTTTACAATAGTAATTCTATTTAAATCACCAGTATTTGTAACCTGTTTTTCTATATAACTTGTTTTACAAATAATTGTTCTTTGCATTGTATTCACTGTGATGTCATTATTTTGATATACTATTGACGTTTCTACATATTGCATTTCCTTTTCTACCACTTTATTCCTCATGATAACATTTGCCTGTTCTGAATTCATATTATCCTGATTTCCATCACATTCCTCTGTTTTCATTAACTCAATATTCCCTTGAATTGTTTGTATTTTCAAATCAAAATCATTGTGCCATTGTCTAAATTGGTCATTAATGTTCGCTTCAAATTTCTTTTCTCTCTCTTCTTGTTGCCTCCTGTGTCCTTCCTTCACCCGTCCTCTTTCTTCTTTCTCATGTATTTCTCTTTGTCGTAACTTCTCAGCTAGATTTAATCTTTCTTCAACTCTACTTTGACTTTCCAATAATTTTTGTAATATTTCAAACATTGATTTCTCTGTACTCTTCTCATGCAAAGGATCTTCCACTTGCACATCATTCTGTAAATACTCTCCAAGCATTTGCCTTTCTTCTTCAAATTTGGAATTCTTCCTGGCGTGGCGCTTTTCCTGTGTTAATTCGTCTTCACTTCCAGATTCCGAATTACTATTGTTTTCCATTGTTAAACTATCCACACCCCTTCGTTTGGACGTCATTCTGTAAAGGGCCTTCCTTCTTATCACTGGATACAATTACAGTCACAATTTGTATTCGCTGTGCGGCTGAATTAGTAGAATGTTTGTTCATTGGAAGAGCATCCACATCTTAAATACATAATTAGCTTTCGTTGTTTAAGCAAAGTTCAAGTATCGAACCCAAACAGACGCCCTGAGATATCTAACTTGAAGACCAACTTTAGTGCCCTAAGTCTACGCCGTAGTGTGGGGTACACCAGTTTGACGTATAGGTCCTAGAGCAAATTATTAACAGAAGCTTCGGAGCTTTTCAGCTACCAGAAATTCTCCGAGCTGAAGACGAAGAAATAAGCAAATAGCTATTTAAAAATGATTTATTAAAGAAAATCATGAGGATATCTGAATCAAGAAACCCAACATGGCTTCTTAAACTCCTTGGTAAGATATTCAACTGGAACATATTTATTTGTACAGGAAATAATTGCTTTACAGCAACACTCAATTACATAAAAACACACCATTTAGCCATTTTATATTCCTGTGCTGTTATTACAATACAAAATTATCGTCAAGCCTAAATACAAACAACGTGTTAGCTTCGAAAACACACATATAGTAGTAGCGACATCTGTTGAGCTACCTACGAAACTTCAAAGATTGATATGCAACCCGAAACTCGATTGCTCTTTCATAAATACTTACTATTTGATTGTTTATAATATGAATTAATATTTTAATCTTTAAAATAATAATTAAATAAAATAATCAATGAATTTCAGATTAAATATCTAAAATTACCTTACCTAAACCAGGTTGAGTGGTTGTCCCATATCATAATTCCCCCAACCGGACGAAAATAATGAAATAAATATTAAATTATAATATAAATATCTGACGTATAATAATAACATTAATGAAATATTCGGTTTCGGGGTTCGAATCGGGTCCGAAGTCCGTCATTTGAAAACTTCTGACCTAGAGCTTGGGTTTGGGTTAATGATAACACATTTTAAGTTTTCTTATCCCTATTCTGACGCCCACATCTTCACCTAAGCTCGTATCTAAAATCTTAATAGTACTACTTGTTACATATTATTAAATATTTCTATTAATTCGACACATACAGAACTTAAGACACATACAGTTATGTTTTGTATTTAACGCATACAGTTATGTTTCCATCATTTTTAAGAAGGATCAACAACCCGAGTGGTTTGTTTCATGGTTAATACTGTGCTTGCTGAGCAGCTCTTCGATTTTTCTTCTGCACAGTACGAAGCGTATGTGTTTGTGTGTATGTGTGCCAAAAAGAACATTTAGCTTTGTAGCAGACATGAAACGAATTGCTAGATTTTGCCTCTGTACTTAAGATACGATGAGCTACATTCTATAGCAGTTAGATTGAGGAGAACGTTAATATAATTATGCCAAATCTGAAGACATTCTTGCTGTGTCCTTTTGGGAGATGGTTCTCAGTGCGATAGGGTAATGAAGCTGTTAGATTGTATAATAGCTGTTCTCAGGTAACGTATCTTTATGAATATACAATAACCGTTAAAGCTTTGATATATATGTAAAATATTGGTTATAACTCGAGGCTGTGATCAATGAATGTCAGCTCACGTTACAGTAGAAAAGGGCTGAAACTGACTGAGAAACAATTAAATACTTATGTTGTATCCGTGACGGTGACTCACCCCTCGGAGTATGATAGGATTACGGATGATTAACTTTCTTCGAAAGCACGTAGATAGATGCAAGTTCTTTGATACATCACGGTCAAAATACGAAGGTAATTAGTACCCACAAGAAAAAATAATTGTATTTATTTATGGTCTTTAATTATCTATGGGAATTACTGGATACTATAGTGCATTGTTTCTCAACGTGGAGGTCCAGACCCTCATGGGTCGTGGGTTGTGGGTAAGGTGGTTGGGTGGGTGTTGGAGAAATAATTTAAGTAGGGATTTCTTGGTTAAAATATGGTGAAATTCAGAGTTTTTTTTTATTTTGCTCACTGTTTAGTTTTATTTTGCTCACTGTATTAGTTAATACAGATAATCTAATTTGTTTAATATTTTTTGCATCATATAATTAGGATTCGTGGAAGCGCCCGCACTAGCTATTCTTTCGCACAGGACGATAGCAAAAAAGATTCCTCAACTAAAATTCTCCGCAAGTATTGGCGTTTCTGAGCCTCGTAACAAGTAACGAGTTGCTAGCAAAGTTTCTAGGCGAAATAACATTCTTATACAGAGAGAATTGTTAATGCCATAGTGGTGTAGTAGAAAATTGACCTAGCCATCACCTGGGAGATCCCGGTTCAATTCCTGACCACGGCAATTCTTAATTTTTGTATTTATTTCAATATTAACAATTCAAAAGTTAATTTGTGAAAAATGTAATAATATAAATTACATATATTTGAAAATAAGAGTATGACCTAGGTATAAGAGCCAAAACGGATCAAAACGATCGGCGAATGAAGAATATTGCATAATAAACAAGTCTGAACAATTCGTCTGATATTATAAGAGTAATGAAATCAAGACTGCTAAAATATAGCTAGAATGGTAAAAACGTAATATTATGTTCTATCGTGGTACAAAGAGGCCATTGGGATGAAGGGTTCTTATGGGGTGACAGTATTAGTAGGAATCTTCAAAATGTAGATCTTCATGATAAAAAAACAGTATTCATGTCGCCAAGGATAAAATTCAATGACAATTCCTTGTGACCGTTTCGATTAATTTGAGAGTTCCCTAAGCCATATATTTAGTAAGCTAGTTATAAAAGATTGCAATTGGACTTCAAATTAGTTCATTCTTGTAGTTTAGATAAATATTGTAGCAATCATTTAAAAAAAATCAAAATCTAAGTATTAATTTAAGTTAACATTTTCCAAAGTTAATCTTCAGAATAATATACAAACTGATTGTTTTTAAATATTATAAATAATTTCATCTTTTGGGTCTAATTATTACGTTAACGTTTAATTATAGTTTCAACTCTGTAGGTAGGATGTGCTTTTATTAAATTGACTATTGCTTTTATTAAGTGTTTAGGTGGTGTGGTGAAATCTAATAAGGTGTAATGCATTTGACATAGTGTTGATACTATTAAATTTCAATATTTTATACAGCCTTGCACATCATATCTTCTGTTAATATATTAAATTTAGGTACAGCCGGTTGTTCTTTACGATAATGTGAACTATTTTATACTACTATGTTACATTGGATATCTTTACCAAATAAACGTGTTTAGTTCCTAATACGTATACTGGTTTAAGCGTCGTTCACGACAAATCAGAATTTTCTTCAATTAAAACTACTATTTTGATAGATATTATCTATGACAAAATTCGTTTATGTAAACTACATCTCAAGTCGTTTGTGACTTCAAATCCTACTCTAATCACACAATGCATTCATTACAGTGAGAAATGTTATATGTGTCATTTCTGTATTCTATGACTTTGTATTCTTTCAGGATAGCCCGGTTTCATACATAATTGTGGCAATTTTATTTCTTATCTTCTGAATATCCTTTTATGGTTGCAATTTAAATACTTTTAACACTTGAAATTTTTAATAAAACAAAAGCACGGTGATGCATCATATTTAAATAAAACAATAAGACTTAACATGAGTTGCTGATATACATCGGGAAATTAGCTTTATAAAACACACTTAATTAGATCCTTTGAGCCGCAGCAAATATTGTGTATTCACTGTCTAAGTTAAACCTAAACAAAATAAGTTTATTACATCTTACCATCTCTCGAACTGAGAAGAAATTAATGGATCGCATGATTAAACATTAACAAAGTATTAAAATGTTTCAGAAATTTTGTAACGATTCGTATTTCTTGTTTAGAAATTATTATTTAGATCAACTAATACGAAATATTCCTAAATTATTTCCAAGCTCTTCTGGTAGAAGGAAACTGTATGTTACGCTTGATAGTTTTTGTGTAGAAATTTTATCCTGAAAGGATTAAAGTAAAACTTCAACCCACAATTATGAAGAGAAATATATACTATTTCGAAAAATAATACTATGCGGAATAGATACTATATTCATTGTTACTAAACGAAATTCTATTTCGTTTGGTATTCACTCCAGACTAATAAACCCTGAAAATGTTTGTTTCCTAGGCAACAACAAAACAATGTCAATTGCCAAGATAGCTAAAGGTCAATTGCTACATACTTATATTGCTCGGGGTTGAAATAAATAAATGTATTGTTGTTAATTTACGCATGTTTATGTTATCTAAACCTATCGTTTTTTGTTGGTTAATGCAGTCAAATTTAGTGATCAGGTTTGTTCGGTTTCGTGAGGTTAGCACAGAGATTTTTGGTATATAGGCTCAGTATATCGAGACAATATGATGTTAATATAATAGTTAAAAACCTCTGGTGGCATAAAATAGAGAATCACTGAAAATTGTTATGTATTGTCCTTATTTGTAAAATATTACTTTTAGAAATAGTTAATATACTGGCTATTTTAATCAGTCCACACTCAAATGATATTGCGTTGGAAATGCCTAAATCACGACTTAAAATATTAGTCATGTTTCACTGAAAAAATTCAAAACCTTCAGATTATGTTCGGTTATCTTTTTAGAAACTGAATTACCGTTATGCTCTTTTCCCCTTCGTTATGTATTATCTATATATTAGGACCATAAAATTATTCGTAATATAAGTTTTAGTAAAAATATTATTTTTGGTATTTCTTTGCACATATAATTGTTTTAAAATACAAAAGTGTATATTTAACTATCAGGTTTTCTTTAAGGCGATAAGAATAGGTTTTCAAATCTCGTATACAGTAGACCTGATTGTGTGCATCTAGTTTGTAAAGTATATTTCATTTTAAATATTTTAAGGCGTATGTCATTGCTCTACTGAGCATATTGTAATAATTCTATTTGTAAAATATCTTTAACCTATTTTCCTTCTGAAATTGTAATCTTATTGAACATATATTATTTGCATTTCAACTAATCTTAAAACATCGCTTAGAAACGTTCAAAAACTTACCATAAAACAATAAGTCTTCCACCCTATGACCTATCCTTCAGCCTGTTTTTTTTTATAATATTTAGTTGAAATCCATTATGACTCGAAAAATAAATTACACTGTCATTTACACTGATCAATACATTCGAAAAATGGTCACATTCATATGAACGTCTACATAAACACATTGTTCAAAAGGAGGGATATGGTATTTTGAAGCCTACATTACTAAGAGAATAAATATCCTATAAAGATCTAACAATAATTCGTTATTTTATTATTAACGATGAAAATAAAATCATGCTAATTTTAATTACAGCACTAATATGTTTCTCTCGGAAACCCGTATTGATATTAATGAATTTCAAATAGTACTGGAGTGGCGAAAGTTGCCATGAGAATTTTTCATAGTACAAAAGGTGATAATTTCTCCTAGAACGTCATGTCCTGAAATATCGGAATTCTATTTAACTCAGTAGAGAGATATTTAATTCTTCCCATTAAGAGGAGCTTCCTCTTATATATATATATATATATATATATATAAACAAATTATACAGCACAAAAACATTTCACTTGTTTTTCTTTCCTTTATCTGTTTATAAAGTATAATAGTTAGCTATTTCAATGTGATTCATTATAGAATTCAACAATACAAGGATTGAGAAGAGACTTTAATGTAATCCAAGGAGAAAAGTTAGATCGTAATTTGAAGAGGAGAAGAATGTAGATAAATATTTAACTCGATATAAAGACATTACCATTATATAAAATATACGAGTGAATATCGTAAAACTAAATAAATTTAAGGACATATGAAAGTAAATAATAGTAATAAAATATACTTCGATTCATATAAAGAAATACCACTTTTAAATGTTATTTGCGTACCATTGTTTTTGAACGCTGCATTTAACACCTGAGCTCTCATTTTGTGAGAAAATGAAGACGTCGAAATCTATACCCGAAACACACTTTGATTGTGTATTTGATTAACTTTCTATATTATGACGGATAAATATAAATTTTGTTCACTCGAATTTAATAAGTTTTTAGAATAACCGCATATTCTGTACCATTTGTTGATCATGCAGTCCAAACACACAATAGTGTCCGCTACAGAAATGCTTTCTCCCAGTTTTTTTTCTTTCAGGTCTATAAAGCGAAAGCACAATGTACATTATTTTTCGTTTATATAAAATATATATATATATATATATATATATATATATATATATATATATATACGGTAAATTTGGTGTTTGCTTAATGCGTCCCCTCATAACTAAATTTCTGTCGGCGCCCATGAAGGGGATCACTAATCTTAAACAAACATTAATTGGATAATATATGAGCAGATGTGAATTTAGAATGATTAGCAAGATGTATAATATAAAATATGCATTCACAACGACATATCCAGATTTTGACAGGTAAGAAAAATTCAAAAGGTCATTTTGTTTTGTACATTATTCGGAAAGCGTCAAGTATTGCCTGCTTGATTCTTGTGGTAAACAAGAAATTCCACATCTGGATTGTACAATAGTTTCTGTATGAAAGAAAGTTGATTTTTTCTGTTTTGTGAAATAGAAGGATTTGTGACTTAACCCATTTCTAGCTCCCAGGTATAGATATATTCGTGTAGTTGTTGCGGACTGTGGCTACCGAGACTGGATATCGATGAAAAAAGAAATCTGATTTCTTGCTCCTCGCTTTTACCTACAGTGATGGGAAAAGTTGAAGATGTGAAAAGAAGTAACAAGAATGTAATACAGGAAGTTGGTATACTGAACAAGAATTTAAAGTGGAAAATCAATCTCCAATGTTTTGTTGTTAAACAACACTAAATGACGAGATGTCATATCTTATGAATTTAGCATATGCTTGTCTTTATTATTACTGATGGTACTTATAATACAGATTATATAAATTCGCAACAATGTATGTTGAATCCTTTACGTGCATCCGTAATTGCCAAAGGGGCTCCAACACCAGCTTAAGCGACCGTCAGGTTGGCCAATAAGTAGGGAAGTAACTCTGGTGTTCGATTTCCCACTACATTCTAGTACTTTTCTGAGTGTCACTGGGGGACGTTAAGGTAACTTGTTTGAATGACAGGATTCAACTTTAACGTACCGATCAAAGTGGCTCAAGATGCTGTGTGATGTCGCTTACGTTATTGATATTATTAGTATGACCATTCTGATTATTTCTTCACTACCTAGTTTACCATCCCATCACATGTGTTCATTTTGCACGTTGCATATGCTGTCTGTGTTAATGAATTGAAATCAAGTTAAGTAAAATCATTTCTTGGTACGGTGGCAAGTAATTTAGAAGCTAATTGACTAATCCACTTTGGATGTAATAGAATAAAGTATAAACTCTTAACAACATTTCAACTTATATTGTAATCTTCTAAATGATGTATCACTTTCTGGATCGGTTATGAGTCTAATGATGATTTTTGACACAATCTAGGAAATCAAAATCTCAGAGATTTAGGATTGATAGCGAAAATTTCAAAATTAAACATTACAAATAAGTATGCAGAGTGTTTTGTAATTAAACAAAATGTGTCATACATATTGATAAACTTTCTCAAAATCTTTTACATTCTTAGCGCTGATAAACACTTTGTATAATATGTTATTGTTTTTTTCTAATAGATAAATAAAGGATTTGACGCAGAAGTTTACATATTATTAGCAATATTTATTGTGTTAGATTAAGCAGTGTATTCACAAGAAAACTATGAAAACATGGGCGTAAGGTCTAAACGCAAAGAACAAAGTTTCAAATTTTATGAACTCACTCAGGTTCCCTTAAGATTCGCCAAACGAAAGAACAAATAATAATTCACACTTTCCTACCACATAAGCCCAATCAACTTCAGAATTAACATGCATAGAATAATTGGGCTCATACATAGCTGTTACTTATCGATAACATCTCGACTTAATTCAGACATAGCGTTCAACAACGAATTCAAATATTTCTTTGTTAGAAGGTGTCTAGTTAATGATTTTATGCGTTTTGTAAATCTGACGTTAAGTGATCGAAAGGTCATTCGTAGTTCCTTTTAATATAGTATGATGAAACATAATTTCTTGCATATGTTAAAAAAGATATGTTATTTTGACTTGGTTTCTTTCAAAATTGGAGGAATCAATAAAGTTTCTCGTATTGTTGGTAGTGGCTGTGAAACTTGTAGCTGTATTTACAGTTTCTTTGTACTAGTGCTTCTCTCTCAATTTCTAATCTCAAAGTAAGATTATCATCAGATGTAAATTTGTTTAAACAAAATTTTCCCATTAGTTTGCGTCTAATTTAAGATGGTTTTATTTCACTTAATTGAAGATAACCTTCAACTCTCACTAAACAAACTTTGCTGTTGGTTCATTCGATGTCAAATCAACGAGGCTCAGAACTCGACAGCCACGAATCTCAATGAAATTCACAGTTATATTTCTACCCATGCAGTTATTCCCAAAAAATATTTTCAGATTTTTCTGCCGTTCAGAGTGGACACTGTTAAGAACGAAGATAATTTGAAAAAGCGATGCTTTAGTATTTATAAAAGTGCATATTTGTCAGCTCATGTAAGAGATGGAGAATTCTGCTTGGTCTCATTTTAAATCTCTTTTAATCGCTTTCATTTGATATGCTACTTTCAGGTCTTGCTGAAAACTGTAGTTCAATGTCATTCAAAATTTTCTATAAATTTGAAAATTTAAAAAATACATTTCTTTTAAATCTGTAGATGCGTATTTATTACTTATTACTATAATGTAGATATAGTACAAATTTCATGATGGGATGGCAATGGGATCATTCAAAAAGGTAGGACTTTACTTATCATCAAACTTCAATTTTTATTCCTTGCTGCAAATTTTCAAAGAGGTAGGACTTTACTTATCATCAAACTTCAATTTTTATTTCTTGCTGCAAATTTGCTATAACACAATTTATTAATTGACGGAATTATTACTAACGTCGTGGGCAAACTGATGAGTTTCTAAGGACAGAGCCTACAGTTTTTGGTAAGTTTGGCTCTGAACCACTCCGTTCAACAGACACAATGGGAAATTAACCCATGATCACGTGCACAGAAATCCAACGCTCTAAACCGTTTCCACCACGAGGTTGCTACCGTTATTTCTTACAACCTTTATTTTGCATTGTAAATTTTGTATTTTGCAAAATAGTAAACAATTAGTCCTGTAGGTTTTGGTATCCACCTTTATAATAAATTTGCTGTGTATACGTAAAACATTCTCAATAGTGATTCATAGGTCGAGAAAGAAACTGATTTTCAAAATAAGTTTTTTTTCTATTATGTATCATTGGCGAACTTTTTCTTTTTCATCATGAATATTAAGTACATGGTATCAACATTAGTTGAAGGTTTGACGAATCTTTAGTTAAGGAATGTATTGTATCTCAGAAGTATTAAAAATTTTAATCATTCAAATCTAACGCAAGTAGGGAAATTTCCCGTAACTTTTTGATATCTGAATTGTTGCTATCGAACTATCAAAAATATAGGTGAATATATAGTTGAATAGAAATATATAGTCAGGTTGTCATTTCATATTAAAATGATATTAATATATAACAATTTTATTTTCTGGAATACTGTTGCTATATATAGAGTGACACAATACACATATAAATTAACATATGGCGATTGTTTCATATAAAATATATTTCTTCATCTTAATACTATCAATTCAACATCGGAAATATTTATTAAGAATCTAATAGGCAAGGGGCAATAGCTTCTGAAGTTACTCTTTGTAATATATGATAATAAATAATTTTAAAATGAAAGTAAAATTTGTTGCCCTAACCATTACACATAGATTCTCGAAAATTCAAGTTGGATGGACGAGGCTACCTCGAATTATAGATAAGTCGTAGTTTATGGATATGGAGATAAAAAGTAATTTTTGAAGTACCTAAGTAAGTATTATTAAGACAACTTATCTCTATATTTCAGGAAACACCAGGGGCGAATTATCTTTTGTTGCTTTGCAACACATAGAAAGGCAATTATTTCAAAACGCTCTGGAAATACCTTGCCGTTTCTTAGCAGATAGATGTTTTTAATATATTGTTTTTATTATGTTGCTGGCTTGCATTATACGTAACATCGCATTGTCGAGACTACGCTGTGTTTACTAGCTCGACGGACGTAATCCATAGTGCTATTTCAGTTCATACAATTAAATTTATCTTATATTGTGACATATTTTTATATCATGCACATGAAAAATTGCGTCTGTTTAATACGCTGAAGCAGTATCACCATAGAAGTAGTAAATGATACTTAGTTTTGTAGTGAAATGTGAGAGCATGAAACAATATATTTATGGAAAAGATGGACAGCAAGTTTGTAATGCGTGAGGCAGTCAGTGGCGAAAAATACTTTATTCAGTATTATTCCTTATTGATCTTGAGAACGGGCTATACAAATTAAAACGACAAAATTTCCGCTGAAGTCAATGTTGTTTACATTTAAGGTTGGAAGGCCTCCATCTTCGTATATCCTATTCACGGGAAAAATACTCCACCAATCACATAACAGAAAAAGAAGGCGACGCTCGAAAATGCTAGGGAAAACCTGAACGAAACAAAGCGGGAGCACCATCTAATGCTGATTCTCTTCTGAAGAAATCAGAACGCTTGCCACATGAAACTGATACATTTTACACAGAATAAACGAGAATATCACTAAAGCAAATGACACTAACTTAAGTCACTAATATATAGCAACTCACCCTCAGTCTACTTCAAGTGAATAAAAATTGCCCTCTGCCACTCTCAATCCACTTCGAGACAACACAAACAGCAAGAAAGCCGGAACAAGAATCTCTCAAAACATACAGCCAGTACCCTCTATGGAGCGATCTAAAAACATATAATCGGAGAATAAATATAGTACCAACCATAACCGGCAGATGGAAATATAAATTGCAATCAACTCAGATACTCGTGCTTGGACTAGGGTGGACTTCCTATAATTCTTTAATAGCATTTGCCACTCTTTCTTCAATATTTTCTTCAAAGAATTATCTATCCTGCTCGTTCAGACGATGCCAGTACAAACAATGGCGGATTTCTCATTTTCGTAATTAGAGGAGCGCAGTTGGAATAAACCAAAGGCATTTCCGATATTTTCCCGCTACGTGAACTTTTCAAGTATAAATATATCATATTTCTCCGCATATTGTTCAGCTTTGTCATGGAATATGGCGGCGAATTCCCCGAAATAGCGAATTCTCTTTAAATTAGATTTCTCTGTAACAAATTGAAGCTCTATTTGAGATACATTGTTGATATAACGCTATAAAAATAAAATAACTTTCCTTGAGAATGGCGGGGCACCCCCCGCGCAACCTCTCTGAATAACTGAATACACAAGAGACGCATGTAAATGTTTAAAGTAGAGTTTAGGATAAGAGAACCGTTCTGTGGAGCGATGATCTCTATTTCAATAAACAAGTTGTTTGAAAGGTAAAGGACGTAACAAACCAAAATAATATAACAAGTTTAATTTTTAAAGTACATATGAACACAGATGTTCTGCCATAGGTTTTAAACTATATTGTGTACTAATTTTCATAGATGATATGAAATACACATGCATATTTTAAACACTAATAATCACAAAAATATATTTACCGTAGCTTGATAATTAAACTCAGAAACAAAAATAAATTTAAGATATCAGGCCAGAAAACAGAATGGAAATGGAATAGTATAAACAGCTGGTGTTGCCCACAAAATCCGTACAATTTAGCAGTTTCGTCGTTGTTAGTAACAAATATACTACTAGTAATAATGGATGATGTATTGTAAAATTGCTATGGCAGACATTATAAACCGGACAAATATTCCTTTGTACGTGAAAGGGTTAAGAACACTTTCCATACTAGTTTTGAGAGTTCTATTTCCTGTATCTTTGCTAGTAATATGGAATGACGTCAGCAGTCCTTTTTTATCTTGGTTTAAGGAAAAAAATGTGCCTTAAAAACTGAAAATATGACATCCGACCTTATAATACTAACATTCAGAATTATCGTAAATTTTAAAATTCATTGAAAAACATTTTTTTTATAATTACTATATTCAGCATATAATTAACTAATAATATTAAAATACAGATTAAAAACTTCATATTTCAACCATCATTATTTTGATTTTTTACTTGAAGATCATCTTCAACTCTTTTAGGAGATAATAATAAGCAATTAGATTGTAGAGAAACTCTCCTGAAATTTGTTGTGCCGATTAGGAACTTACATTGCTCTGTAAGTATATTAGTTGGAGATTTACGTGAGATTTGAGCTTTGTATCTTCTGAGCAAACGATTTTCTTCGAACATTTTACTTGTCAATAAATTGTAAAGAAGTATGTGCTTATATATTTTTACACAACACAAACATTAAATTATTGCTTTGAGCGCTCGTGATATCAAATGCCACTAATGATTCAAATTATACGAGACAATCGTAATACAAGAGTAAATATTACCTGTTTATATCTAAATTGACTCATTCACAAACATGAGGTTATTAAATTACATCTTCTAATTTTATATTGTTCCCATTTTCTGTGCCATTGAATATTTAGTTACTACAGGACATACTATTTTCATTCATCCATCTCCGCAGCCACTCTGTTTTTAACGTATCATCGTGGTATTATGTATGAAATTATGTTCAATATAAATAATCTTGGCAACATTTGTCTAAATTATTTGTTTCATGTAGGGTTTTGATATACCTCTATAAATCGTTCGTTCATAAAAAATATCTAAGAGCATGAGCAGTTTGCTTAGATGCCGCGCAATCTGCCATATCAAACTAGCTCATTTACGAATGTATGTTGTATATATTCATTGAATTTATTCACCATCAACTTCAATGCTGGATTCGACTTTGTAGTAATTAATTAATGTAATACTTGATATGAGCTTTAAGAACGCTCTAAAAAAATTGTTCCGTTTTAATTAAAAGAAAACAATTTTTCAGAAGTAAATCCTTGATATTTGTCAAAGGTTTATAATACAAAGCATTAATTAATTATTTCGCAATATAAACTAATGGCAACTCTTAAAGCTTTTCAAGACGATGCTAATTTTGCTTTTTATTGGAATAGAGCAGCCCATTACAACGCTACAAAATAAACGATTTTCTTTCCACTATTGACTCTTGCAGGCGTTACAAGTTTGAAGGACTTGAGGCACTAACAAGGGCCACAATATAATAAAGTGTATTTGGTGAAGATCTACCGTAAAGAAAGAAAAGTATAGTAGTAGGTCGCATATTGTTACGTGCATAGGAAACGAAAGTGGATAAAATAGTAGAAAGTTAATGTCGTAATTTGAATTTAAACGAAATGCGTTGTAAAAGGGAGCTGCGGCACGGCAACGCTTCCGAAAACTCGCATGTGCTTACCTTCTAGCATCCCGACGTTAAAGTTTTTACACAATGAATGAGAAATTATATTGAGAACAACATTTGGTACATAAATATGACATTTTTGTATTAAACATGAGTTTTCGGTATTGTTTTTCGGGAAATACGTCATGTGTCGTATACGACATATTGGTTCACTATGAAGAACACCCATAGAAAAATGTCAGTGTAAGTAAGCTTTTATTTTCAGATTATGCCAATATATAAACCTTGATTTTATATCTCGTATAATGTATTGAAGTTACAATGAATATCAAATTATTATTAACACATACGAGTTTGTTTCACGATGCTAATGAACCAACGTAATACTATTTCACTAGAAAAGTTAACTTAGTGGCAAAATATTGAAAATGTCTCTGGTTGATTCCAACTGAGCCCCCTCCTCAAGAAAATTCAGGATCCGCAACTCTGTGTACTCGTTTCGTCTGAACGAAGACGATAGATTATTTGTAGAAGATATTGAAGGAGGAGTAAGCAATATTATTAAGAAGTATAGAATATCCAGTCATGCCTTAGTCTTGTCCAAGCACGAGTGTGAAAGCAACGAGTCATCTAAATCCAGTGGGGCATGGATTTGGACATTGTGTAAATGCATCATTTACTGAAGGTTGCATTACCGATATTTCTAGTTAGAAGGTCAGTGTTACCAGAGATACAATGATACTAGGATTATAATTTTAATTATGAAAACATCCTAAATTTCACTGTATGTAAAGGAGAATGTCTGTGTTCCCAAGCTAGTTGAGTTCTTATCTGTTATGCATTTTCATATTCTGAGAAAGGTTTCAGATATGCCTAATAAAATTGCGTCGCGTTTAGTACAAATAGTACTAAATCGAAAGCTTTTCTTGGGATAAATATTTTAATGAGTTATCATGTTCTCCCAACAATTAGAAACTATTGGTCAAGTGAACCTGATTTACTTGTTCTGTATACTGCTCAGGTAATGTCCCTTGATTGTTGCGAAGGAATTGGAAAACAGTCCAATTTTCTGATAATGAAGCTCAGCCAGAAAACCAGCCTGTCTTATAATAATGCTAAAATATTCAGGCGTACAATAACTCATCTAAATAATTTTCCAAAGTGCTATGAATCCAAGTAACATTCAGTGTATGGATGAGCACATAATAAAATATAAGAGTCATAACGTTATGAAGCATTATATGTAATATGAAATGGGTTTCAATATGTGGGAATGCGGTGTGATTAAGAAATGTGCGAAGCAGAAAAGTCATGCTATTTTTTTCAACTGACATGGAAATGAAAACAAGTGGTATATACTCCGTATCAAGTGATGGCATTTCTTGCGTTGAGTGGATGGAAAACAAACAAGAATACAATATATAATTTCATATCGCCAATATCTGTAACTACATTAAAAAGACGAGTTCACAAGTCATCTGAGAAAATAAGTATTCGTTTGTTTCATTTTCATGACAAAGTATAGCAAGTGTATGTGAGGGTTTAACCATGGACCAGCAAAAGTAACGTATGAAGTTGATCCTAAAGGTAGAATTAAGTATTAGCTCATGCTATTTTTTAATCCGTCATATTAGGTATAATAAATCAGTTTGCAGTTTCAGCCAGAAATTGCGCGAAGATGGAGAGGCCAGTATTTCAGTATGAAAAGGGGATCAAGTACAACTGTGATTCCAAGTATAATTATAATAAATTTCAAGAAGAAAAGTTACATTTACTTAAAAGATCAACAGCAAAAATATCTACATTTCTAGATAGTTATATTTACGACGCATCCAGAATGTACCAAAGCTTATAATTCAAAAAAATGAATTGTTAATACCAACAATCACGTTAGTAACAAAAGCAAAAATTTACAAGAATCAGAAGGTAGTGAGCCACATTGTTTTCTGGAACAACGTTATTCTTCCAACAATTAAATTAAAAAGATTCATATCTGAATCTAATAATATGGTCCTATTATCGATGCTCAAGAAACTGCTGGTCAGTCATTACATCGCTGTTAAAACAGCGTAAGTCACAACGTTTATCATGCCAATATATTTCTAGCGGTTTGCAAATAAATGCATTCTTCCAGAAGTTTATTAAGATTTGTGTGTGTGGCGAATCATACATTTAATTATGTCTTAATTTAATTCTATGTTCTATCGAGAAGTTGAAGTTTTATTTGCTTTAAAATATGAAATTAATAAGAAAAATATAAAATAACAGATTCATAAAAAGTGTTCCATGAATACACTTTGGACAGAAACAAATTCTACAAAATAGTAATACTTAACCAACATTTGTTACAGAATAAAATCATATCTTTTGTATATTGTGCTTATCACTCATATTAGGTCAGCGTAGTCAAACGGTACTACTTTGGTGGTTAAAGACAATTGACATTAAGCCTAATCTGGGAGTATGTTTGTACATGACTGGCTGTGAAAAGAGTTCTTGAAGAACATGATTGACTGTAAAATGTTTCTATTTATTGTGTGACAGTTTTAGTCGAGAGGTACACCAGTTTTCCGTTGCAGATACCTAAATGAAAAGTTCTGAACTTATCCTAAATTATAAAAAAATGTGTCTTATATGAAGTTTCCTTAACTAATCAATAACTTTTCCTTCAAAACAGTCAAACAGCAGGTCTGATAATTGAACATGTAAGAAAGTATTTTTATTTTTCACGCGAAATGAAATAGAAGCGAAATCATTCATTGGAGCAAATAGAAACATCATTTTCAACATAATCGTATGCTAATAATGTATTAAGCTAACTATTTAAGCTCCTGGACATAATGAAATGGCATCCGTAATCTTAGTTTCATTCTAATGATTCCTAGGATCCTATCGTGGACGATTACGGTATAATCGTTGCATTATAAAGTCACATTTTTGCTATGCTGTGCTTGTTCTAGAGTAAGGTATTTTTGAGAAACCTTGAAGATTTTTAGGGATATAACGAAATTCAAGTAATCGTGAACAGCTAGAAAAATGTCTAGACTTTTAGTATTCTTCAAATTCAAAAGCGGCTTAAGATTAAGGGAAGGGTTGTAAGGTTAGGTTAAGTTAGATTAGATTTTACTTAGAGTAGGATAGATTTTCTAAATTCGGTTGGACGAGATTATGCCATAATATTTTAGGTTCGCGAAGAATCGAATATTTTAAGGCCGATTGGGCCAGATTAGGAAAAGATTTGTAAGTTAGGTTTTACTTAGTCCTATTAACTGAAATTTTAAGTTTATTTTCATTACACCAATTCCCTAATACTGTGGTGATGTCGTTTGTCCTAATCTCTAATAGTCTTCGCGTTTTTCTCTCCACTAAAATAGCGAGGTCATCTGCATACGCCATTACCGATGTTACTTCTTCCATCCGATCCAGAACTTTGAGACAGAGGGCAATGCATATGTCCCAAAATATTAGGCCACATACAGACACCTGTGGAGTCCTTTATTGGGTAATCTTGTTATTTTCTCTCCCGGAGCCCTAAATGTAATCTTCCTGTCCTGGCAGTAGTCCCTCAATACCCTAATAATATATAGCGGAATTTTCATTTCAGTCATATTATTAAACAGCGCTGGCCACCAAAGGTTATCGAAGGCTCCTTTGATGTCTACATATAACGCAAGTACATAATTTGCGCCACAGTTGTTAATGTCTGTACAGAATTTGTTCATGGCGTCTGGCGTTGACCTGCCTTTTCTGAATCCAAATTGCATGTTATCATTTTCTAAATCCGTTCTGCTTGCTTGTAACCTTGCTATTATTATCTTCTCAAACAGTTTACTGATTACATTCAGCAAGCATATTGGGCGGTACGATCAGGATCTGTCTTAGGTTTCTCCAAGCTCTTCAAAAAATAATTAAGTTCGCTTCCTTCCAATTTTTTGGGAAACGTCCCTGCCTGATACATTCATTAAAAAGGCGAGTTAAGTATGGGACCCAGATTTCTTTCGAATTCTTATATATCTCCGATTTTATTGCATCCGGTCCTGGGGCTTTCTTCGTTTTTAAAGATCTTATAGCTATTTCTAGTTCTGTGTTCTTAATTTCTGGTATTTCTTCCTCAGGAATTTGTAGATTATTCATATTGTTCATAAGTTTTCTGATGTCTTTTTGTTCGTCTGTTTCGTTATCTTCTATGTCTTTTGGGATTAGTTCTTCTACTAAATATCCCGCTGAGTCTCTCCAAGTTTTGGTATACGTTTTATCCTGTTTTTCCAAAGTTGATATACTAGTTGGTGATAACTTTCTCATACAGATTTTATAGGGTTTACCCCAAGGGTCAGTTGCTAAGTTTGTTTCAACAAAATTGTTCCATGTTTCCGTTTTCCTTTGTATTAATAGCTGTTTGTAGTTGTCCTTTGATTCCCTATATTCGTCGAGTTTTCTTCTTCTCAGTTCAGGGTCCCTTGCCTTCTGGTATGCCTTCCTTTTGGCTCTTGTAATGCGTCTAAGTCTTGTGAGCTCATTGCACCAGAAAGGGGCGTTCGCCAAATTTGTGTTACCTATCGATCCACCCAGCGGCAGCGTCCCTTTTATTACCCGAATTGTGGAATTGTTTAGTTCTTCAGCCAAATTATCTAAGTCGGTATTTGGTGTTATTTGTGGTAGTATCAAGTTTGCTTCAAATGTATCTTTGTTCAACCGCAAGATGTTATAGCGTATTTTTTCACCTTCTACAATGCTCCGTGCTGCTTCCGGTATAGATACCGAGACTATAAACTTGATTGCATTATGATCGCTACTAGTATTCCCGTCCAATACTTGCCATTCGCTAATTTGATTGGCCAAATTGGTAGTTGTAAGCGTCACATCAATGTTTGTCCCGG
>JAGDQP010007383.1:44500-59619 GCA_022664845.1 Lepisma saccharinum | reverse complement strand
ATTATTATTATTATTATTATTATTATTATTATTATTATTATTATTATTATTATGGACCTGTGCTAAACTGCGTGACGAGTGTTATTGTAAGAAGGTACAAAAACTGATAAACATGACCCCGTCCTCAAATATTTATTTTCCACTTTTGTGGAAACCAGAAATCAAAGTTGAGAGAGAATCGCCCATTTATAGATTACGAATAGTGTCAATGCTCTTACTTCGATTTGTTTTCCTTGGAGAGGGACACGCCCCTTCAAGGATTTGTTTACAAATTAAACTTGCTTTTCAAAGAATATAGAAGAGAAAAAGTAGTTAATTTATTTTCTTGTGAAGAATATGTGAGCTCTTTACCAAACCGTAACACTTGGCTCATTGCAATTTACAAACGCACTGAACCGCAAATATATTGAGTTGATGATAGAGATACGTAGTTTTGTCAACTCCCACACACCCACCCTGAAATGGTGACATTCCACATGAGTCGCGGAAACTTGATTAACAGGTGTGAATGCTTAATTAGGTTAAACTTAAGAGTTAAATATGACAGATTTCAATATGATATTAATTTATTGTTTTTCTGAAAACTTACGTTTATAAAACTACAGTTGTTCAAATCAGATATAAAATGCTTCAACTCGCCAATAAAATTTGCGCATAAAATGAGTTACCCATGACGTAGATCGTTTCGACCAATTGTATTGAGCGTCTTAACAGGGTGACGGGAGCAGATTATGGCGCTGTGATAGTAGTGAAAAAAAGGTAAGAAATTATTAAAAAGAATCAAAATGGGGTAAGAACTATGAGTAGACCACAGGCATGCTTATTTTACTTGTTTAGTAGCATTATCAGTACAACGGAAAGACAAATGGTACGAATGTTTATATGGTGGTATTTTCGCCTTTTGTACTGAAATAGGCACAGGAAATCCCATATGTGCTTTAAATGAGATACATTTAGAAACAAAGAGTTGTTATCACTAAGTACCCATCTAATTAAACACGTTAATTAGGAAATAGTAGAATCACGCAGCTGAGTAGACTAAACATTCACATAATCTAAGATAGGCTGAAGGGAGTACAGAAGTACCAGATTTAATGCGCTATGTACAAGGTTCCAAATTCTGCAGGTTTATATAATGTACTGGACTACTGTATGACGTTGGAAAACAATATTCAAACGTGAAATGAACATGTAGAGCTGATTTGTCAGTGTTATTCTTGTTGAGTGGGCTTTGCTACTATTTGCAATTTAAAAAATCGTGCAGTTATAGTTTTACGTCGCCAGCCAACCACTTGACATTTTTCTTTCGGATTTTCACTGTTCTTTATTATTTCACTTCCGAAAGCTAAATTAATGGGAGCATCGCGGCAACAACATTCCATTTCAGAATTTTTGCATTATATGCACTTCGTGCCATATACACACATTTTCACATGCTTTTCACGATTTTCCCTTATTTACAGTTGCAAATGCATTCAATATACTTAAAGACACTTTAAAACATGTACTTAGCATCCTTTGCTCGAAACCCGCATTTGATCTCATGTCCTTATCCCCTACCAGGATGCTAAAAAAAAAAATGTCTGGTTCGGAAAGCCTTCGTTACCGATAAAGCGTGGCCGAGTACTTCCTTCAAGAAGCCTTGCCTGCCTCATTTTATTTTGGCATCCTAAACCACATCCGATAAATCACGCATTATTTATGTCTAAACACGCCTTTAGTCACCAACACCATAATAGTCAAATGAGCGCCAACACGTTAACTTCCACTTTCAAGAATTCGCGCAGATGAAAAAACTTCCTGCTAAGGGCTCCCTGCTACTTTGGTCCATTACAGGATAGAAATAATCCGATAGGTCGGTACCCAAGAGGGGAGTTAGGAGGCGGAGCCCCCTGTCAATATTTTACATATAAATATGTTTGTATGTATGAGTATTGTCATATATTTAGCCCTTTTCTTCGGTTTTAGGCTTGGTACGAGCCTGTGTTGTGATTGCATTATTTTCAACTTGTGCCTTTCTTTACTGTTTACAAGTACAACTCCAGTGGGTTAGGTTAGAAAAGTCAGGTTCGGTACTTGTGTATATATATAAATCACAGCCATATTCGATCCACTACTGAATGAGGCCTCTCCCCGAATGGAGGAGATTGGTCTACTGCTCGCACGATAACCAGACGGGTTGAGAGAGGAGAGCCTAAGCTCTCACAGTGATTGCCACTATCTTTTATTCATAGCAGCTCCCCAGTTGCATCACGATACTACCCTGGGTGAGCACCGTTCCAGATCTGTGGACGCCTTGAAAAAATTATTTGGTGCGCTCCGGGAATCAAACCCGGGATCCCTCAATCCATAGTTAGCAACGCTAAACACTAGACCAACGGGTACGAATTTTGAAATTTTACACAATTGGCACAATCAGTTACTTATCGTTCGATGAATTACTGCCGCCTATGGCGCTGCGATCGGTTTTCATGTCTGTTGCTTATTATGGCCGACAACTTTGCACTTTGAAGCTCGTAAGAAACCTTTGTTATTTAAACAAATTAGGCACTTTAGACAAACAGCGCCATGCAAATCTTATAGAAACCTTCCTTTACTTACCCACAAAGTTTATTTCTCGTAAATTTTCCATTTTCTGGCGACGTAAAACTATAACAGCACCTAAAAAAATAAGGTGTCCCTTTTCTTCACGGTCCGCAAAAAGAAAGATCCGTGAAATTTACAGAAGTAGTCAAGAAAGTGAAATTATGGAAGGGTGTACTAAATGTTGAAGAGAAAGTGATCTTCTTAAAAGTATGTGGAGTTCGTGAATATTTAAAAGTGAAAGGCGTGCTGTCTCGAATTAATGTACAATAAAGCAGAAAGAGCAGTGAAGAGAGAGAAAACTATTTGCAGTAAAGAAAAGTAACAAAAGCGCGAGAGTTAGAAAGTGTCCGTTATGGCAAGTTGCTATGGATAACCTGGATGTAACTAACCCGTCTTCGCTTTTTTGAATTACTTTTTGTCTGTGAATATCTTCCGCCCAGGACCACCTTTTTGTGAACACTGGAAGTCTCTTAAAGACATGCGTGAAGTAATACAGATTGGCTGCACTGTGAAATTGGAGGGATTCACGTCAATGAAATCGATACAACTGATAGGCAACATAAGTACGGAGTTAACCACAGCGTAATTGGCTCATCAGATTGCAAAGATAGTGAAATAGTAGGTTTAAGGTTTAGTCTACTCCAAATATCCACGACCTTAACGAGTATTTCACGCTCTACACCAATCAATTTGAAAAAAATGTATATCACTGACTTTTATACGTGCAACCCGTAGCTATAAATAATACGACATCCACACAATAATTAATACGTAAAATAGGCACTCTACTTGTTTCGGAGACGGTTATGGTGGCGCGCAGAGGAATACTATGGCGTCATACTGAAAATGGCCGATTTTTTTTAACTTTTGTCTTTTACTGTTTATAAGTTAACCTTGAGTGGGTTAGGTTAAGTTAGAACAGTCAGGTTCGGTTATATATATACGCAGATTTTTCACAGTTCGTAATGAATTTCTCCCAATTCTCGCTCATGGCGGCTCATAAGTTCCACGTATATCTACGTCTTTTACCTATTACACTGCTCATGACTCCAAAACTTAATGCAGTTTACGTTTCAACACTGCTACACACTTCCTTAACATTATCTTTCTGCTGTATATTTTTATTTTCTTGGGAGGAGACAAAGTAAACCGAACCATAAAATTATTGTAATATAGTTCAGCCCTCTGGGAAACTAGTGCCTTGTAAAACGTCATATGTATCGCGTAAATGAAAAAAAAAAGTAGTAATCTCGCCAACAAATTCGACTTCACTTGACATTGTCAGAGATTTTCGAAGCAGGATGTTTGGATGCGAGACGTCTGGGCGAAAAACTGTTTGTCTAAATAGGTTATAAAGTATTTCATAACTAGAACTGGGATCCTTAGGCACTAAAAAACGTGAAAATAGGCACAAACATGAGCACTAGAAATTTTTAATAGGGTCAGAAATTGCAACTGAACTTGTAAAACTTCCACAAGAAAAATAGACCTTGAACACAGCAAAGTTTCTGCACATCGCGTAAAACTTTCCTTTTCCGTTTGATAAGAAATAGAAAAGGAACTATTTGTAGAAAGTTATTTCAGATTTAAAAAGATAATATTTATAGGCCGGGTTGAAGTTACTGGTCTCCCAGCAAGCGCCTTCCCCAGGTGGTGAATAGCGGAATGCCGACCATATATGGTGGGTACCGGAAATATTCCTGGACGGCCCAAAACCAGTACTGCTGCCTTGCGGTTAGTAGAGGGATCTACGAAGGCTAGGGGAAGATAACCCCGAACAAAAATATCATGGTGAGGGGAAGCAGCATTACCATTACCACTCTGAGTCTGAAGATGAATGACATCGGCAAGGCTCAGAGATGGACAGAGGACGACATCTAGAAAGTCTACCTTTACTTCAAGGTTGAAGGTCGTAGAGCTGACAACTCTACACCGCTAAATATGGTTAAGAAATAATAATAAATGGTTCATGAATTCTCCTGGGTAAAATGTTTCGGAGGTAAACTAGTCCCTTATGTGGATCTCCTGGCGGGGAATGCTTCAGGGGGCTCCAAAAACTGGATTAAGAAAGACCATAGAATAGGAAGGTGGAACGTATGATCCTTATACCAAACGGGCGCTCTTCAGGTGGCGGTACGCGAGACCGAGAAGTACGAACTGAACATAGCGATACAAGAAGTCCGGTGGGAGACTCAAGATAGCATCTGACAGGGCAAGTACACTTTCTACTATGAGGGAACACAGTCTCACGAATTCGGAACAGGATGCTTCATAAGAACAGTATCATTCCGGCGGTTCAGAATGTAGAGTTCGTAAACGAAAGACTATCGTACGTTACGATACGTACTCGATGATGCAACACGGTTTTAATAAATGTCTATGCTCCTACCGAGCAGGCTATAATGATAACGAGAAAGATACATTTTACGACGACCTAGAAAGGTTGTTCGACTGATTACCGAAATATAATACGAAAATTGTGTCGGGCGATTTCAACGTTAAAGTAGGGAGTTAAAATATAGACGTACTATAGTCAGATACAGACTTCACGAAATCCCCAACAACAATGGAGAAAGATTGATAACTTTCGCGATCTCGAAAAAACTACTAGTAAAGAACACATACTTCCAGCACAAGGACATACACAAATATACATGGGTATCTCCGGATGGCAAAACGAGCAACCATATCGATCACGTATTAGTAGATAGAAGAAGACCCACCAATATAATGGATGTTAGGTCTTAGAGAGGAGCGGAAGGTTACAACGACCATCAGTTAGTGACCACAAAAGTAAGGGAAAATTTATGCATCGCGAGATGAAAAAGCAAAGGGTCAAAACAACTTAAATTCGAAGTTATAAACGATTAGATAATCCAAGCCTAGAAGCAGACTGCCAACTCGAAATCTTAACCGGCTCGAGTAGTAATAAAGATGACATTAAAAGTGAAATGTATGTAAGTAAGATGTGGAAGGCAATTCGTGATGCAGTGAAGGGCGCAGTAAAGGAACGTGTAGGTGAGAAGAAACACCAGAAAAACAAGCCTTGGTTTGATAAATACCTTAAACCTCATAAAGAACGAAAACAAGCAAGGCAGCTATAGCTAATTAATAAAAGGGAAGCAACCACTACAGGAACGCGAAACGCAACGCCACACGCAGGTTCAGAAACAAAAAGTCAAAATATGGGACGCAGAAGATTCAGGAGATAGAGAAAAACGGGAAGACAAATAACATACAAGATCTATACAAAGTGTTATTATACTCGTTAAGAAAATGTTACCAGCCGAGGTTAGGGATGATTAGAAATGAACGCGGAGATCTGCAGGCGGATCAGACTAAAATTGTTGATGTAAGGGAAAGTTATTTCGACAAACTTCTTAATGTACACAACGAGGAACAAACAGAGGAATTTGACATCTATGCCGCAGAACCGTGGATGCCCGAACCTAGCGAGATCAAGGTAGAAATGTCTATAAAGAAATTTAAAAAATTCAGATCACCCGGAATAGACAATATTTCAGCGGAATTAATTAGAGCAGAAGGAACGGTACTAATCAAGGAACTGTGTAAATTGATAAGTGCTATATGGAGAAAGGAGGAGTTTCCAAGAGAATGGTAAACCTCAATAATGGTTCCGGTTTATAAAAAGGGGCGATAAATCGGACTGTAATAATTACCGCGGAATCTCGTTACTCCCAACATGTTACAAAGTATTGAGTTTTATACCGCTAACTCGCCTAAGTATACCTACGTAGATGAAATAATTGGAGATCACCCATGTGGATTTAGAAGAAATAGATCCACGTTGGACCAGGTTTTCGCCTTGAGACAAATCTTGGAGAACATCCATGTCTTAGTAGAAGCGTGCGATGAGATAGGTCTTCAGATAAACATAGAGAAAACAAAATACATATCAAGTTGAGACACAGGGAATAAGTGAACGGAAATAGGTACATAACAATTAAGAATGAGAACATAGAGAAAGTTACTTGGGAACATACGTAACAAGCAAAAACGAGGTAACGGAAGAAATAAAAAGTGTAGTATCGGGCAACACATGTTTCTATTCAGACCAGAAGCTTCTAACCTCTCGATTAATATCAAGGAAGTTAAAATTGAAAATTCTGACGGTAATACTTTACGGTTGCGAAAGTTGGAGTACGACCCTAGCAGACGAACATTAAATTATGAGTGTTTGAAAATAAGGTTTTGAGAAAGATATACGGGTCAAAACGGGACGAGATGTCTGGAGAATGGAGGAGACTACATAATGAAGAACTTCAAGAATAATGAAATGGCGACTAAGATGGGCAAGTCAAGTAGCTCGGATGGGAGAAAAACGAAGATTATATTTTACCTTGGTTGGCAAGCCGGAGGGAAAGAAATCGTTGGGAAGACCGAGACGAGGTTGGGAGGACAATATTAGAAGGGAGCTTCGAGAAGTAGGTGTTTGTGATGAAAACTGGCTTGATCTTGCCCAGGATAGATCCCGATGGCGAACGTTTGTTACTGCGGCGATGAACTTGCGAGCCTATGACGTCCCAAAATGAACTTCTGTCAAGTTATCTTTATAATATTTCTAACGTAAAGGAATAGGCATTTTGCTTGTTCATAACTTCATTGATATTCATAACATTGCATTACTGCCTATTACTATGTATTTGCAACAGATATTATAAAGAAATCTGCAGTGTAACAATATAGATATTGAATAATTTGTTTTGGCGTTATATTCACTATTAAATTATCATTCCATGACTGAACTATGGGCCAAAACCCGCAAGTATTCTATATTGTTAACAGTTTCAAGATTTGTTACAATACGGCGAATTCTGTCATCCGCCTGAATATATTTCCTTCTTTTCATGGGCGGTTCTTTCCCTCGAAGCATTGCCTCGTACACTAAGTCCCGCTTTTTTTGTGATCTTCTGAAGTGCATCTATAAATCGCCCAATCGTCTCGTTTCTTTACGTTAGAGCTATGGGATACCTCAGTCTGGGATTGGTGTCATTGCACGTGCACAGAAATAGACTGTCACATAAAATTGACATTTGCAGGTACGAAGTGTCGGTGCGCTATTTCGAATATGCGGAATTGTGCAATTTAAATATGCTTTATATTGGATATTTAAACCTGAATTTTGTGTCCGTGTTTCTCTGTGTATTGAATATCAACCCTAATAAGTAATTTTGCAAATATTTCATTTCCTTATTGGTGAAAAAAATGTCCAAAATTCAAAATTGATGAATTGAATAAATTGTCACTTTCTAAGGGTCACAAAACATTTTGTGGGGAAAATAGATATAATTCTGAAGAAAAAAATTAGTCAGATTTGCTCTTTGACGGCCTTTGAATGCATTTGTTTTCATTTTAAACCCCTTTGGGCGGGACAAAAGTTTAAAGTGCCGGTAGTGAAAAAAAAACATTGTGTGAGCAATTTCTTTGGCTTTCTTAACAGATGAAACGTGAGTAATAACAGACACAAATAGAATAATATGCCAATTAAAGCTAATGTGATTCGTATGTGCAACTGCTTGGTATATTTTGTCGAATTTACATGAAAAGAGGGTACTGGTATTTGAGTGTCTGATGGTCCTGGTAATCATGATGCTGAGTTGGCAACATTGGTTTACTGTGAAAGCTTGCTTTGGAGAAGACATGATTGAGGCGGAATGTGTACAAGTAGAACCACTAGAAGTCTGTGCTTTATTAATGCGCGTATAGTCTGTTTTAAGTATTATTTGCCGTATTAAGGACAATGTAAAGCCAAGATTTCCGACAAGAGATGGTAGCACTATCTCCGTATATGTCTAATGTATTTTTATCGTTGCACGAGATTTCAATGCTGCTTCCACAAATTCAAGCCTAGAGAGTTCAAACTTTCAGGGAAGAAAGTTCATAACTAATTCAAGAGTTCTATCCGTGCCGATTTTTTATTTTCTTTCTTGATCATTGTTGAAAGAGCTTCATTGTTATAGGCATAACAACAATGAAATGATTTTAACAATGAACAAGAAAGAAAATGAAAAATAGGCACGGATAGAACTCTTGAATTAGAACTTTCTTCATTTCTAACTCAGTCACAACATACCTTTTGATGACCTTGAAAATTGACAATTTTCAATTTAGCAATTGTGGAGGTTCTTTTTTCACCTAGAAGAAAATTAACCTTTTATAAATTGACTTTTTAGGGTGATATTCATTTAAAACATCCAATATAACCATATTTAAAATATTAGCAAAGTTGCACTTCAGCATGTCAAAAACTGCGCACTACCATATTACCATGTAGGTTGCAAGCGCAAATTTTATGTGGCAGTCTATTTCTGCTAACACGGTAGAATAAATTTACAACTTTACGTAAATTTTTAAAAAAATAATGCAGCGCTTGTATTTGTCGATTTATGGAATAACCCATAGTAATAGTTGCTACGTCTACTGAATTTCCACAGACATCCATGTCTCATCCCGGATTCGAATCCAGAGAGCATTATGACTTTTGAACAAATGACTGTTGCCGAATAATCCGTCTCCGGTAAAAAAAAAAAGTTTGGTGTAGTAGGTTCCGTCCTTGCAAGGTGTGTGCTCAATTAGGACGAAAATCACAAATAAATTCAACTACTTCTAAACATAAATAAGAGAAATATTGTTCACCTGGTCCTCAATTTATCCTGACTAATTTCTTGTATTTTATTATAATAATTTTGTATTGTGCTTTTTTTAAAAGAAAAATGCATACTTAAATTATAAAAATCTTACTGAGTATTTAATAAAAAAACTAATACAGGCATGTACTTAACTATATACAGTTAGATATTTTTGATATGTTTTATTGTGAAAATAAAAATAGTGTTTTAAATATAATTCCTTGTATTGAAACTAATGTTGAGTAGAGAAATATAAATCGTGTTAAAGCACAGTATTGTACTTGTACATGCATTTCCTGCGGATTACTTCTGGTTCCGGATAATTGTAGTTTTACTGTAATTGCTTCGGTTAAACAGTTCTTATGTTCAAAAAATGCTGAATTACTGTACCGTGTTAAGCATTCCGTGTAATAAACGTTTTCAAGTATCAGGTATATCTTAATCCTTGTTTTATTGTGGTTTTATCTTCATTAATTTTGCAAAGATTATTATCCTTTATACTTTGTAATCAGCAGGTTTTTAATGTTTATGAATTGAATGTTCTAGGTTTGAGCCATGCCAAATGAGGATCGACTCAAAGCTTTGCTCTCAGATTTAGGAAGAGCGACCCTCAGAGGTGTAAGAAAATGTCCGAAATGTGGAACTTATAATGGGACCAGAGGGATTAGTTGCAAGAATAAATCGTGTGATGTTGTCTTCAAAGCTGCGGGAAAGAAAAGAAAGTTATCGACTGAAGCTTGTAAACTTATTACTGGCACTTCGGGTCAGGTATGTAGAACTTACGCAAAGTACAGCACTGAAATTTTAGTACATTATAAAATGTTAATGTATATTGTATCATGTTGCTTCTATCCATATTCTCAAGAAAAAGATTTGGGACCAGTTCACGACAAAATACGGTATTTAGTTGTTGAAGAGGAGACAAAGATGTATGAAGAGCAACCAACAGTTAAGGAAGGTATGGGAAAGACGACGTAAAGGCCGCGGATAAACATATAATTGAAGGATGTTGAGAAGAGTGTAAAGAACAAAAAAGTGCAATAATAAAACTCCCAACCTGAAGAGCAAATTGATTATAATGATTGCTGTTGTGAGTATTGTGTCCGGCGGTCTGAAAAACCAGGAAAAGTCATGGAATTTAGTTGAGCAGAGATTTAGAATTTTTAGTTTCCAGTATAATTTCTCAGTTTTTTCTTTAAGAGAGGAAAGATTGATAGTGGCGTACTAGCTCTTGTAGTTTGCCAAATGGTATGAGCTATTGAAAACTGTTTTCTTTATAGGTTCAAAATGTAGCGCTCGTTTCAAGAAGAGCAAAGTCAACATCTATTGCCATTTAAAATGTTAAAGGTGCTCTCCCGTAGGGGTATTCCCAGGACGCCACTAGATTCAGCAACATTACCGTGTGATTCTGCATGTGCACGTTATTATGCACATCTTTTGTTTCAAAGCTCTATGTGCGATAGCCGAGTTACTAACCCTGGCACGGACTTTCAGAACCACCCTGTATATTACGGTGTCTACTAGCCTGGAGAACCTGGAATACCCAGGAAAATTTTATAAATCTGGAAAACTCAGGGAAATCTATAATTTATTAGGAAAGCTCAGGAAAATTTATGAGGTGGACCTGTCCTCAGTTGGTAAGAGCACTGCCCGATCAAGGCAGAGATCGTGAGTTCGATTCCCAACGCTGACCGGATATTTTCAATGTGTTTAAATCCTCTGTTTTAAAGAAATTATCATTTTTCTCACTTGTGAAATACCAATAATGTACAAGATGCTTGGATTGGGTTGGGGTGGGATTAAAACAAAATGTCATTGCGTATTATTTACATGTTCCACTATACTAAGAACTCTGGGAATTTAAAAAAAAAATCATGGAAAACCTGGAATTTCATGTCACAAAATTAGTAGACACCATGCAGATGCTTTAATATGTTTTCTAAAGATTAAAATCAGTGTTTCCATTACATTTCATTCGTGGCACGAGGTACGGCATTCCGTTTTATTGTAAAGTTGTTTGTACTTTTTAAATTTTGTGAAATGGAAAAGGCTTCCCGGGAACACGTTCTTGAAAGCGAGCAGCACGATATGTCACTGCATTAAAACTACAAAAGGTAGGAGTTACAGGACGGTTAACCTCTAATTGAATCAAAATACATTCATTGCCAAAATCAAAACAATTGGGAACACTGCTTCTAGCTTCTCAGTACTCTGTTGTTGGTTAGTATATACTTTCAGTTGTTAACGAATTCAAATTGGGTTCGTTTGTAGTTCGTCTGCAGGCGTCAATGAGTCAATTTGACCCAAGTGTTCCTTGAACGTAACAATTTTTTTGCTGTAAATAGTCTTAGGACTACCTATTCCAAGTGAAATTAGGGAAATACTGAAGTGAAAACAAAACTGTGCCATTCTTAATGTAGAAACATGCTTTTTCTTTGGCATATGGTTACGCAATTCCCGTGCTTTAAGTGCCGAATTTCTATTATTGCCACATTATCCTAAAAGATGTAAATTGTATGTCTTCCTAATAACTGTTGCGATTTTTCACATAAACAGATAATTCCAGTCTAGTTCGTGTGTCCCAAAAAATAGTATAAATTTATGCATATTTGTACGTTGTAAACTTGAGTCTTTTATTCATTTGAATACCGAAAGTGTATCGGAGGGTCAAAATGACCCATGTATTTGCTAAGGGTTATTTTATTTGTATGTTCCAATGGACATTTCCGTTTTCATCGTCCTTATATACTTAACAATTTCATTGTGTACATCAGATTAAAAAATGTATCGTGTTTGTGAAATTTCAGCTCTACGGTTTCTCGTTACGTAGAAATGTAGGATGAAATACTGAAAAAATCCACCTCCTACGCCTTCAGCCAAACTCGTCTTCTGAGTGGTTTGGCGTAATCAATTTGTAGTAGTTCAATAGATATATATGTCCTACTGTGTATGTTTCTTTCGAAGACAGAAAACATGAAAAAATGAATATTCACAACACTTAACGAAATAATTAATATATACTATGACACAACACGCTTGAACAAGTTAAAACAGCAAACAGGCCCAAGCTGCTTTTATTAACAGATTTTTTTAAATGGTAGAGTCTCACTTTGCAATGTGGCGTATATCGTTAACGCTTTTTTTTTTTTTTACCACCTAATTGTGATCGAAATTCCTAGAATTTCCCGAGAATGATGTTTATTTTTACTTCTAAGAAACGGAATAGTAACTTCGATGCAGTAGTTTCAACTTAAATTTTTGTTACTTATATCTTTTCTTCTCCCTCTCTCTCTTTCTATCGGTATGTTAAAAACATCGAGCTATACGTAACGTTACTGGAGTGACTGCTTATTGTTGAAAGAGAGACGCCTGGGCAAATACTTGAAGAGTACAGGAAACACAATCAGTCATATTTTGAAAGTTGTGTGGAAACGCACATTTCAAGGTGTAAGCACTTGAATTTTAATTTATTTTTTGCCCTCTAGCACCAAAGTGCCTTATGGAGGCCAAAAATAAAAATAAATGCAAGTGCTTACACCTTAAAATGTGTGTTTTCTCACAACTTTCAAAATGGGACTTCGATTGTTTTTCCCCAGTACTCTTTATTTAAACTCCTATGTCTACTTCCAATTTAATCCAATGTGAACAAAATTTCAGTTCTAACTCAGTTTTATACGCTTCTTATCGCGGTGCGGCCCGTTTGTGATTTCAGTCTTAATTCCTAAGTTATTCATATAATATTATACCGTGCTCTACACAAAATAATATTTACCTTTTTTTTTTTTTGCAAGAATTTAGACATAAATAAACAGACCGCACAGCGATATCAAGCATAAGAAAACTGAGTTAGAACCGAAAATTTGGTTCATATTGGTTTAGACTGGAAGTGGACAAAACGAGATTAAGTGTCCTCTCCACTCCCTGGCTTCATATATTCATGGCAGCAATCATTCCAGTATCGCTTTTAGAAGAAGTCATTGGTTAAACCTTTTTTATTCACGAGAGTGTCTCACCGTTCAAACTCCCTGACAGAGTTCAGCACATAGCTAATAGAGGACAGTGCCACTACGAGAGAAAAAGACAGACGCGAAATTTACATCAATTAGTAATAAATATATCGCAAGTTGGGATAGTTCATATATCTGATATTAGTTCTTTCTTTATTTGTAATTTGTTTTGTTCGTAAAATTCATTGAAACGTGTTAAGCCATCGTATACATTAATAACTTCATGAAGTAATGCTTGTAAAGACTTGTTAAAGTGCCGAGTACGATATCTTGAATCCATCGCTAATCTTCGCAGTTCAAATTCGATTCAAATATGAGCTGTGAAGCCAGGTTTATTGAGGTTGCTTATATGATTCAAGGGGAATTCGAAGTTAAATCTAAATGCAATAGAAGTGAATATGAGCGACGGAAGCGTACACAGCTGATGCTATTTACACTCCTCCGCACTGCACGCAGTCAAGCCCTTTCTCGCGTTTCATTTCTCGGCAGGGTAACAAATATTTTGCTAGGAAAACTTATTGACGTGTTAATGAACAAAGGAACTATGCACCATTTCTTTTCATCTATTTATGCTATCTGTTCTTATCAATACAAACTAACCAACTAGTATTGAAATTAACACAGAAAAATTGACGACCGCCGCGACCGAAACTCGAACCCGGATCTCCCAGTTGTCGGCCGGGTATGCTGTCCATTACACCACCACGGCACGTCAATTCTCTGTGTATATAGACTACTTCTCACACCTAACACTCTCCCAACTCCAATAGCTGGTTACGAACTCAAGGCACCCTATACATTTGGAGATTTTTATTGAGGAGTTTGTTCTGCAACCGTGCAGTTCGGAATAGATGTAATTCCTCTTTTCACAAGAACCTTGTGTTAAGTCAATGTAACCAACTAGTAACTTGCCTTTCAATGACAAACCATCACCAGATTGCTTACGTCATAACATGGTGGTCGTCGATTTAGCGCACGAATGGGACTGTGTGGAAACAAAGCTTGATATATCCTGATGTATAGAACACAGAAAGAAAAGAAAGTGTTTTCCGAAGTCTGCTTGAGCAAATATTTTCTTTAATTTAATAAAAAAATACTACCGGAAATGTCCATTAGGTGCTAAAAGAGAACTGATCGTCTCCGTTAACCTTCCTTTGTCTTCTACCTTTGGTAGTTTTAATGCAGTGTATGTTTTATCCGTTAGGATTTGTATGCACTTGAGAAAGCTTGATTGGATCGGGTGAAATATTGTGTAGTTTGCTTTTTAGCAACATGGTGCCAGGCAGACCTTTTTTCATTTCTTAAAATTATGAAGTTGGTGACGCGTAGTGTTTATACAATGCAAGTCTTTCTTGTATTTGTTGTATTATATGTAGTAAGTTAGCAAAACGAAATCCTGGAAGGACTGTGCAAAAAAAACCTTGTGTAAGTAAAACAGAAGGAATGATGTAAGATGTCATTCATTGAAGAAAGAGATCAGCATGCTGTGTGTGCTCTTGTCCTTGATAGTTACCGGTTTGTCGGAATGTTCTTTTTAAAAAGGAAACTTGTTCCATAATCGTTCGTTTTTCTTGGAATTTTTTGTAATGCTGCTACCTTTGCTCACAATATATTTAAAATGACTATATATGTCTGCACACAGTTTAAAATAGTATGGAAGAATCCTCAGAAGTACGATGTGTTTCATATTGTAGTTACGGACTATTAATTCATATCGTATTAAAATTGAATTGTTTTAAAAGCGTATTAGAACAACATTCCAGCCGAATTAATTAAAGCGGGAGGAACGGCACTACTCAAGGAACTACATAAATACTTCAGAATATAAGTATTTATGTAGTAAATATATATATGTATAGCATAATCATCAGCAGAA
>JAGDQP010007383.1:0-44490 GCA_022664845.1 Lepisma saccharinum | reverse complement strand
TAGCATAATCATCAGCAGAATATATATATATATATATATATATATATATATAGGCAATAATATCAGATAGTTACGAGATTTGCAACGGATTGAAACAAGGTGATACCCTGTCACCATTACTGTTTAACTTTGTGTTAGAATATGTAGTTTTTTTCCAGCAGAATAGTAGCCTAACATTGAATGAGTGATAGAAATCAGTGGAAAGTTCATTATTGAGACGCCGAATTACTATAAAATTAGCTACAATGTGAAAAGAATTAGGAACACACAAATATAGTTCTTACTGGCTTATCTATGATCAGAGCTCCTCTCCTTCCTTTCCTACTTTTTCACTACATGTCTATGCATTTAATTCAGTCCTCATTAACTTTACAATGTATCTAAATCCATAAAAAAAACTTTCCTCCTGTACTTCTAGTTTGAGTTACTTTCCATATTGGTTTTGTCACTTGCCAAAGAATAGTGACGATATTAACTGTGTAACGTTCGATGAATAGCAGTTTCGATACATCATATTGGATCGTGAATACCTATGCAGAAATACATAACTTGCTATTTTGTACATTTCCTTCTGAGAAAAAAGAGAAGTCAGAGGAGGAGGAGAGAGAGAGAGCTCCATAGACAAAAGTAGATCAGTTAATAAGCTGTATCGAAATTGCAAAACCAAATTGAAGAAATTTCGGGAATGTGGACGTTTTTACACCACTTTTTAAAGAGAGGATGATTAACCACCAATGTACGGAACTCGATATATATAGTTACGTTGCGAAGGTTGGCTAGTGTTAAAAGGTTTAAAAATGAAACTAAGTTTGTTGTCAAAGTTACAGATTTCTGTTATTCATGGTTCGTCTATTCTCTTGTGTACTTTAGTTAGCATAATTGTAAGGATAATTGACTATTGCAGTGTAACGTTTTTATTCTTATTTCAGATATTTTCAGTCCGTGTTCGTGACAAAGGTCCAGATTATCGAGGATTTGTGCAGTTACCTCTGATGCTTCAGTCTCTGGATGGAGAACACGGAGAACTGCATGAAGCAGCTTTATTGGCTCAGACGGCAGCACATTGTTACGTCGAAACATGCCTTCGCTCATACGAAGTATGTTGGAATGGTAGTTATTTGGACGCTTACGGATATTTAGGTGTTAAGACTGGAATCTCGAGAACTTTTCCTCAATTGTATATCTAATATAAAAGATAAAATAAGGCAGAAAAAAGTTACTTGCATGTACAAGCGTAGTAGCAAGCACACAAATAATGCTATTAAAAAAAAAGGTGGCAAGCTTTGGCTAGAAAGGCATGGTCACAAAAAAGAATGAAAGAAAAAGAAAAGTTTGTGATCAGGCGTGAGAAGCGCCTATCCTGCCATACTAAATGCTAGGTAATAGTATGATCTAATATAGAGACTCACTTCAGAATGCAATTCTTGTATTTTACAGTTTGAGAAGTGTAGAAACTAAAAGTAAACTCTTTGGTTCAGCAGTTCGTTCATGGCCCTGTTCTGCCAGGAGGCTTGGGTTCAAAGAGGGTATCACCTGGTCAGTACAGCGACCCTCCGTCGCTGTTTTTATCTGACTGGAGTTTGCTGTTCCTTAATTCAGGTAGTTCTTCAACTAGCATCACGATGCGTTTGGTAGATGGCGGGACCGCTCACAGTGATGTCGAGAGCGTAAACCGCTCGGTTTAAGCGAAAGGAATCGTGGTGTAATGTTCTCGTTTATTTCTTATCGGAATATACAAATAGTATGTGTGATTTTTTTTTTAATCTATTGGTGCTGTTGTGTCTTACTAATACGGGAGTTTATTATTATTTTAATATTTACTTTGTTCCACTTTCTGGTAGGGTAAATGAGGTGAAATAGTCACCCTTAACCGCTTGGCCACACCCGAGATTGTCTCTATATTCATTTTAATAAAATCCAGACTTGGTTGCCAAGCATTAAGGGTGAAACAGCTTTCGCCAGAAATGTGAATTAGTCTAGAGCAAATTCATTACACGCCTTGTGTAAGATCCACAGTTTGTATGATGCATAATTAATACGTTGAGATTCTGGACTGCACTCTAATCATTGTTACACGTCTCCCACTTTTCTTAATTCTTTATCACTGCTATAATCTCTCACGTACTGAGCTGTTGATTAGGAAATTGTTTTGCTTTAGAAGTATTATTGGGTTTCCACAATTTGTATATTCATATTACTTTGCTTCCTGTTTGAGCTGTGACAGCTGTGGAAGTAATAAAGTAGCTCCTAGAAGTTACTAGCAAACAGAATATTATTTTACAGGTTTGCCATCAATCAGGGAATTCAGAAAAATCAGCGAATTATCAGGGGATTTAAAAGTTGTGCGAGAAAATCATGGTTTTTCGGTAGTTCAGCAGGGGAAAAAAGGAAAAGATTGTGATTAATTCCAAGGGTGCCATTAAGATAGGCAAACGAAAACAAAAGCAAAGAGCTGGAGGGGGGGGGGGAAGAGGTGAAAATTACGTTGAAGCCAGGAGAGAGGAGGAAGCAATTCGGAAATCAAACTTCTATTTAACTCGAAGAACTGACTTTGATGAGTATCGTAGTTAAGAGGGCTAATCGTTTTTGAAATCAGTTGAACTAAAGATTGTTTAATGAGGTGAACTGCAGGAAGTGAAATCCCCTAATTGTTATATACCTAATGTGATGTGATAAATATTTCTCTCTTGTAAAACTATACCCCATCCAAGATTGAAAACCCACTCATTTTATGACTAAGTAGTACTAATTCTTATATCGTAGTATTTTTTTTTCATACATTTTAGAAGTTAGGCAAACAGCGTGACAGTTCAGCTTCTCTGATTTATGAAACTGTACTTTTTTAAGTGTGGGTTTTAACTTCTCATCCGGCCAGCAGCTAGTGTTTAGTTACGATATGTAAAAACGAAATCAGAGAAATCTGATGTATCATATCAGGGAATTTGAAAACTAGTGGCAACGTTGTTTCAGGAAGTTAATTGAAGTGGGAAAGAATAATTTTGACATCTTTATATACTGCCTTTGTTAAGTGCCCAAAATCATTTTGTGTTTGTATTATAATTATTTCGCAATGCTGTATTCTGTAATTCCATTTATTTACAGAAGAAAGCGAGTCCTATTCCTATTACGACGTGCCAACATATACAGGCAGCTATGCGGTGTTACACGGATGCTCAAGCACTAAATTTGAAGAATTCAGTGTTAAATTCGTTAAATATAAGTAGTGAAACAAAGCAGGTATGGTTAACTTTTAATTTTAAATATTTGATTACTGTATGTAGACTTTCACTGAGAAAATATTACACCCTTCTTCTAAGTCACTGTTGGGAACTATTTTTTCAGCTTGTTGCAATAAAGTTATCCTTTAGATTTATTTATAAATCAGAAATTTTTATTGTTATAAAATTATTGTTCACGTACGTACTTTTAATTCATGCTCTGGATTGAATAGTTTTATTACTATATGCCGGAGAATGATGATTAGTTGAGTAATTTCTTCAAATTCGTATAAAATAATATCTTCCTCTTCATATGTCAATATTGTCTTCAATAGCTTCTTCGAGTCTTGTTTTAGTGAAGTTGTTTCGATGATATTGTTGAGATAAGACATGCTCTGTTACCACTGATGGTCAGAGATTGGTAAATGTCAGATTTAGTTACCCTTTTATGTTATCGAAACTTTAACGCCGTTGTGTGGTGTTGCGTCAGTTTTAAAATGTACGGTATGCTTTATCCTTTCTTTCTTGATTAAAAGCTGTGCTCTAAAATATGTTGACTCAGATTCTTTTGTAATTAATGAGATTACCACATTACTTTTGACTCATGTCGAGAAAGTGGTAAAAAAAAGAACCAATGTAAGAAATCAAATTGACAAAGTAGATTTATCATCAAGCAATCTTATCCCCATCAAACTCTTAGATTTGGGTTTTGCCACCAAAGAAACTCAGAAAATGTGCAACAATTACGGATGTAGACAACTCGGAAAGAGATCCAAGGGATGCAATCCTCGCCATGACCAAAAGAATTATCGAAAAATCACCAATCAAGTATCCATTGACTAAAGCCATCAATGACACTAGGATCTAAGCATTCTAAAATGTTAAAAAATCGTGAGTAGAAGGTTCAATTTCGTTAGTACAAGGGTACATTTCTTGAAGAGCTAAAAATAAATCATTGTATTTAATTACGATTTAAACTTTTAGACATAAGCTATGTACTAATGCATGCTGCTAAAACCCTAAAAAAAAAGTGCATTTCTGTCACACACTTCTTTTACATTTGCAGAAACAGGTATCAAAATTTTAATAAACACATATACAGGAATTTATTTCTTAATCATTCAGCTCATTTTTCATGGGCATATAATGCATCCAGTTCCAAATTTGTCATGTTCAGATTTTTTCGATTATTGTGCAGCACAAAGGAAAACTTTGTCTCTCACAGACTGCATTTGAAACTTTGCTTTGCTCTTTCCGATAGCGAGATTTGCGGGGACAAGATACCTCACGTATTCGCCTTATTTTAAGAAAGCTTTTCATTGCGAATACCGTCAAACGCACGCAATGAACGGCTGTGTGATAATGTTCGTATTTTCCCACTAGATGGCAAAATTGCTGCCATCAATGGAGGAAGTAGTGTTCTACGACAATCGGATGATAAGTTTCTGAAGACGAATCATATCCTTTTCGATGGTATATGTATTATTTTCGTGAATGAATCAATAAAAAAGATCAAATTTCGTGGGTAGCACTCAGAATTCGTGGATAGATACAAAATGTCCAAATTTCATGAGTTAAAAATAACATTTTCACAAAGTGTTAACAGTCATCTATCTATTCCATGCAATGTTTTGGGTGTTTAAAATTTTCGCCAGTCGCCAAATTCTATATTGTCGTAGTGCGGTCAGTAAAGGTTATTTTTATAAACTTTCCGACCGTGAAATTTGTGGACCTTGAAAACCGTGAAAAAGCCGTGAATTCGATTATTTAGATTGATTGGGAACCCTGGTCGTGCATATCCGTTTCTCTTTCTTCGATTTGAATTGAATATATTAGTGGGATAAGGTAGGGAATGAAAAGTTTCCAGGATAGCCTTTAAGGTACTATCCCAGCATCTGTGTGGTGAAACTGAGTTGAAATCCTGGAAAACCTCAGTCAGGATGGTTGACCACGCAGTTTCAATCTGCGTACCTACTCATTGCATATCCGAAGTACACATTACAATCTGGACTGGGTTCTTCTTCTTCGAGTGCTATTGTAAGGCGTTTCAGACACTAAAGTAACTATTTTTTGTATTATTGTTGTATGATACTATTGCGTAAAGGGTGCGCCAGTTTGAGGAGCTTTTGGAGGACCTGAAAGCTGAGGGGGGTACTGGGTGAGAAAATTGGGAGCGGAGGGAGCTTCGCGGGGAGGTCAATTGTTTACGGATGAGGTGTTTGGGATATCCACGGTCAGTGAAAGCTGAGAAGAGAGTACTGAATAATTTTGGAGTAGGTCGTCAGAGGACAGATGGGGACGCCCCGGATAGCAAGAGGGTATGGAAGAGAGCGTTTGGTATGGTATGGATGGGAGCTGTTGAAGTGGAGGTACTGCATACTGTTGGTAGGTTTGGTGTGAACGCCTGTCTCAAGTCGATTGTTGTTGAGCCAGACATCCACATCAAGGAAAGTTGTGTGTTACCTGGAGAAGGACCAAGTGATTTTGATTGGAAAGGTGCAGGACAGGTTCAGAAAGCCCAGTAAAGCCGAAAACGGTTGCGTGCAGAAAGTCAACTAAAGCCGAAAAAAGGGGAGTAGAAAGAAGTCCATTAACTGAAAGTGAAACCCAAAACATAATTTGAAAAAGAGAAGAAAAGCGATAACTCAGAAAGTAAAGAAAATAACTGGACCGTGCCAGAAATCACCCCAACTCCAACCGACCTTCCCGCGAAGCTCGCTCCGCTATCAAAATTCTCTCCCAGTACCACCCCAGCTGTCAGGCCCTCCAAAACTCCTCAAACTGGCGCACCTCATACTCACTGAAAGAGTTTTCCCATCGTGTCCCAAAATAGTCTACCGAAGACCTCCGAATCTCAACACGATTCTCACCAGAACCCCCCCCCCCCCCCCCACTCAACCTGGCAAGTACAATAGACCCCGCTGCCAAAGTGTCTGACCTTCGTATATCCTGTCACACACAAGACGTACTCTTTCCGACACTTTGGTAGTTGCATATCTTCCAACCTCATTTATCTCCTACTGTGTAACCTATGTTCCGCCTTCTACGTTGGCGAAACCCAAACTCCTGTAACAATCCGCATCAACTACCATCGCGACTCCTTCAAATCACAACTTCCTCACTTCTCATACCTGAACACACTTATCACTCACTGCTGCACCTGTGACGAAACCTTTCGAGTCAGCATCCTAAAAATTCTGAACCCTGACTCACCTGCCACAGTTAGAAAGAGATGGGAGCAGACCTATATGTCTATCCTTTCCACCTGCCATGGACTGCCTGTAACTCCCTGCAACGCAGTGTCTTCGTTTTCTTCCTTTCTCTTCTTTGTTCCGTCTCTAGTTTCACTTTTATTCTATTTTTAATATTGTTTCTTTGTTCTCCCTTTCCCCTTGAACTTTATTATTATTATTTTTATTCCCTCCCCTCTGATTCTTTATCCTCTTATTTCTTTAGGAAGTCCCTTACCTACTTCCAGTAACCTCCGCACTTTCTTCTTTGGTGTTTTTCTCCAACCCATGTAGTCATTTTCCCGGCTCTATAACCTGGCCACACTGTTACCCAATATCTGTTAACAACATGTCGTCTTAGCCCAAGTCCCGCTGTGAAAGCGATTTTGCGAAACGTTGCCGCTTTTCTATTGTGTTTGTGAAGTTCCTGTACACCTGTCGATTTGAAAAATACACTGCAGCTCGCCATTCTGCGCACGTGAAACTGATTCAGTTTATTAACTTAAATTTCTAAGCTTTGAAAAAGTTACTTACGTTTATGATAGGTGGCAGGAGTGTACATACAGTACTATACTCTAAACTCTTCGTGCTTTCTCCTAACACATTTCTGATTTACCGCCAGAAACTACTGCGAAATAATTCGTGATAGCCGTTTTCTGCATGTAACGGCTGGACGAAGTATCTCGTCGTAGCCGCTTAAATAGTTAAAATGTTTATCTCTAAATTACCTTTCATATGTTATTTTATCGTTAAGAGGAAGGTTATTCAAACTTTGCTCCGTATCATATTGCGAACGCGAATAAATGTGTGTTTTCGGTAAATATTTTTCTATTCTGTCATTACAGGCACTTTGGATACTGGCAACTGAATCAGCTGCTCCACTTGTTCAGAGGGTGTCGAAGTATATAATGGTGGTGAAGTGCAAAACTGGTCCTAAGCATCCTTTAGGTTATTTGCATCTTTATTTCGTTACAACGAAAATGAAAGACCGCGTTGAAAACAAATATTTTTGTAGCTGCAAAGCATTTCGGGTAAGTATTTTGCGTTTTATAATAATTTTCAGTGGGATTACATAAGAAGAGTAGGGTATGTTGCGCCTTCTGATAGATGGATAAATACAGGGTGTCGCAAAAAATGTTACCACACTTTATTAGCTGGGAAAACGCTAAGTGTTAATTTTGTAGTGGATTTAACGGTTGAGAAATAATAGCCCAATCCAGATTAGGTTTTAAAGACTAAAAGTTAGTGTTAAAGTGTTACTGAAAGTGCAAAGACAATTCTTCGGAGAGAATTTCACACTGATCCGCGTAGTAGACTCATAAGACACGCACCATAAGACGTGTTAGAGACAGGTTTGGGAAAAAAGCATGTTTTTATTTTTTAGAAAAAAAAAAAACTTGTTTAAAATGTGTTTTTTTTAAACATGTTTTTCATAGACTGCAAAGAAAACAGTGTTTAAAACGTTTTAAACATTTTCTTAAAAATAAAGAATTGGTACGGGTTATGATAGGTACTCCATATGCAGTAGTATAACGTTTCAATCGCGCTTCCGGCATTTACTAAATTTAATGAAATTTACTATTTATTAAAATTCAGTGACAAAGCTATTTATTATAAAAGGTAAAGGTATACCCTGTGGAATGCGCACGCGCCGTGAACGGCGCATGCGGAATGTGGAGGTAGCGATTCACATTCTCGACCAAAGCCGCGAAGTTAGGTCAGTCCCACAGTCGGCTGCCTTTACCTCCCAAAGTGCCCTGGAATACTAAGGACACTGTGGTACTCAATTTGATAGGAGGCTGAGTATATCTCAAGAGCGCCAGCCATAGGAACAATGAAGGAAGATTCTCCAGTGTCCTGCCATTTCCTTTTTACACAATCTACATCTCTTACGGTTATTTTCGGAAGGATTAACTTTAATATAGTGTATCCAGATTAAATCCTTTTTGCTTCCTATGCAACCCACTGATAATGAGTCTGTAAACGAACAGCAAAGAAGCAGAGTACATAGTGTTGTAAAAAAAAAGAAATTCTGTGAAGTTTTTTGTAAGTTTTTTTTAGTACGCTGCAGATAATCAATGTAATCAGCAGGATTGGATTTAAGCTTTCACACATTCATCCCAATTTACTATTGCTTTGTTTTCCTGCAGCCTTACGAGGCAAATGATAGGATGATTTATGCATTCATTGCCACATTCCTATACGTCCTGTATCTTCACCCCGACAAACATAAGGGAACTAAGAACATATGGACTGAACTGAAGTTATTTGGTATAGTTTATAATAAAATACTAATAAACCTCCAGGGAACTGAAGAAATATTTTGAATTATAGGAATTTAATTTCCTAGAGTAAATACAACTTCGAAGACACCTTTACTGTAAACTGAAAAACTATGAATTCTTACCGAAATATGCTGAATTGAATTTATTTTTTTTATTTTAAGGCCTTTAGGCAACTATGGCTCAGGCCGTATGGATGATGATGGGATGAATTGGCGGAATGAAGAAAGTGGGAGGAAACGGGAGTACCCCGAGAAAACCCACGCACACGGTATTTGTCCACCACAAAGCCCACATGGTATGAGCAGGGATCGATCCGACGACCCCCTACCAACAGCCACCGTGGCCCCACCGAAATATGCTCTCATCCCGTATACACAATACGTTAATTTCTAATTACGGTATTATTCAAGGAAGATATCTACTTTTGATAATAATTACCGTCCGCAAAAATCAATTATCTTAGCTCAAAATCCCGGGAAATAACCTGCTTCTATTGAAGGGCAGAGATAAATGTTTGAGTGTAGTAGTACATTGTATTTCACTATAAAAACTCGGTGGCATTACTCCCCAAGCCTCACCCCATGCTGTGAAAATGTAGGGCAATGTAACAAAAGTGTAACAAACAGAGACAGTGTAACAAAAAATATTTTCTGTTATATGCATATTTCAAAAGCGATGTATAAATGCATAACGAGAACTTATAAACAAGCAACTACATATAGGTTTCTTCTAATGAGTCTGTTGCAATAGGGCTCTGAGTAGTACTATTTCAAAGCATATCATAACTTAGCCACGTCCCGCGGCTTCGAACGCGCTTTTTTTGAAAATATAGGAATAGCTATCGGCACGTAACAGTATGGGGTCCATTTGAAAAATTAAATTTCAGAATAGGGTGGCAACACCTACGCTTGGGTGCGTGGGTATAGGGAACAACCACAGTATGTTCCGATTGTGTCGAATATGTATACTCAAAGCTTGGTGCGGATACGTCGAACTGAATGGAAGTAGTAAATGTTTAATTTTTAAATTTGATTGGCAACACTGTCAACTGTGGGACCACAAGTACCTCTATGACGCGTTCCAATTCGTAAATACAAAGTCTGGTCCTAATACATTCAACGATATGGAAGCAATTAAACATTTTATTTTCTGAAATTGGCTGGCAATACTGAGAACTGCGGCGCCGGAAGCACCCACATGAACTGTCCCAGTAGCTAATGCACATGTCAGATTTTGTGTAAATCAATGCGGATACGTCCAACGGAACAAATACGAAATCTAGATTTTTAATCGTTTGGTAACACTGACAAACTACGGCGTTTGGAGTGCCTGTATAACCTGTCCCAGTACCTAATGAACATGTATTCAAATTTAGTGTAAATCAATGCACACGTGTAGATTTGTATTAATAAAGGCATTTCTATAAGTTGAATTTGAAAATAGGTTGGTTGCCGACCGAGCGGTCTGCGGCGGTAGGCCTAGGCTCGAAGGTCCGGGGTTCGAGTCCCGGCAGGGGCATGGGTGTGGATTTTAACAGCTAAAGGCGAATCGTGACGGGCCGAAGTCCAAAGTTACTAGACTGGCCCATATAAAAATATAGTTTACAAAGTTTTAAGTTTTTAAAATAGGTTGGCAACACTGACGACTGAGGTGTTTGAGGTCGGGGACACCCAAAACTTTTTATTGTGTTGAATTATGCTTAAGCTATGTTTGGGGCAGATACGATGTGGAAGATTTAAAAAAAATATATTTTTTTAAAGTTGGCAACACTGAGAACTGAGCAACCCAGAATATCTCACAGAAACCAAATAAATATTTGTAATCTAGGGTTCATGTTATATTGCTTCTTAATTACCTATATGAAAGTAATTTTTGCTTAAAGAGACATTACCAATAGCTGACTTGAAACAGAAAACGAAATTTAGAAAAAACGAAGGCTCATGTTCTTTTTTTTTTTTTTTTTTTTTTTTTTGGTTGGTGTTATTTTAATGGAAGTGTTAGAAAACGCACTTTTTTTCTGTTTACAACACTAAGAGTACCTAATAAGTTTTACCACTCGGCATAAACTTTGAGTACCGAATAAGAAATGATTATCAAATCTACACAGTTACTCACTACTGTCCCTTCCCTCATAAACAGAAGAAAAGAGATAGAGCAATGTAATCATAGAAGCAATACATGCCCATGAAGTTTTTGTTTTCCTGGCAGTTTCTGACAGTAAATAAAAAAAGAAAGAATTGAAATATGAACATCTTGTTTCATGTTAATGATAGCGAATTAATATTTCCCGCTTCTAGCAGCCAACCGATAAAGAATAAATCGAAACAACGCTTGCGGCGTCATAATACTGATTTTTTTGGAAACTAGCTTTCACTCGGGACAAATTGCGTACATTTTACTGGTAAAAACACACCCTTTGGTACTCTTAAAAATAATATGATACTTGCAAAGAAGAAAAATAAAATTAACATGTTTTAAACATTCCAACCCTGGTTAGAGATAAGTTTGAAGCGGATGGAACTGTTCACAGACACCGTTCCGAAAGACAAGATGATCGAAGAAAAGATGGTGGAAATCACCTACATCCAAGAACATCGCTTCGCCAGGCTACTCGTTGAAGTAAGAATTCCAAAGGATAGTGTCCGTAGTATTTTGAAGCGAATTAGGTGGAAAAGTTCCATACCGACATTAGTACAAAACATGCATCCGTTAATGAATTGAAGGTAGCAATCGAAAGGGAATGTGCTGAAATTCAGAATGAAATGTTTTTAAATGTGTGCGATTCAATAATTTCACGATGCCAGAGCGCTGTATAAATCGGAATGGACAGGATTTTGAAAATATGTACTAAGTACAAAAAAGTAGTTAATGTAGTTCGTCATAAACATTGAAAGCAAATTGTACGATATTTAATCAACACTTTATAAACAAAGTGTGGTAACATTTTTTTGGCGACACCCGGTATTTTTAATCATTGTGGTCAGTCGTCTGACTAAATTTCGTATATTTATTGTTATTAATATTACTGATCTCACACTCACACCCAAAAGGATTAGGATCAGTAGGAAAGTTTTCTCATACACTTGATTAAACAGACCATGCAGTTCGTGAGTTTATCATTTATATCGCTAAAACAAAGGAAAGCCAGAAGGGCAATCTAAGATGAAACTAAAGATAAAGTAGAAACTATATTTACAACATTACTGTTCCAGTGTGAACACACCGATGAGATAACTATATTTCGATCTCTGTTAGATTTTTCCCAAGCAGGAAAGATATAAAAGGTAAAATAGGATAGGAAAAGGGGTACTTACATTTAAAAGACATCCAAGTGAGTGCACACAAATAAACTTCACAGAAAAATAAAAAAGATGGCAACGTATCGCCAAAGACTTGGTCACATTGGAGAGATGAAGACCGATAATACTTGCTGATGAGGACAGAGATAGATGGGGACAATGAAATGACAAAAATTTACAACTAGCTACACACCAGAATGCAAACATTTATTTTCTTTTTCTCTATGTTCTATTACTTTCTTTCCGGTCGTTGATAGTTGACCAGCAACCTTGACAAATTCTTGCTCCATATTTTTAGTTGCTACAAGAGAGACTGCTGTAGTAACATTCTCCTGAATTTCTTTCTAAGGAACTGTTGGTGACCCTATTTATTTTGCTTTATCATCCACAAATTGCAGATAGTTATAAATAATAAATCTGTCTCGTCTGGCTTCGTAGTCAATCTTCCTTCCTTGAACTATGCTCACGATCAATCACTCAGTACAACAAAACGCAACCTACTCTCGTTCCTACTTCCAGAACTGATTTTAGAACGACATAAGTGTTTGCAATAATGTTAAAAGAAAGGGAAGTTACCCTTTCTATGTGATTTTCTGGGTTCAGTCCAGGCCAAAGTCGAATAAACTTGTGCGGGTTTGAAGAACAGAGGAATCGGAATAGTAAAATTATCAGTAATACAAAATTACAAACTTCCCACGGCGGGCCTCGGTATTTAAAATAAAAATCCTAGTACGTTTTACTCTAATACATTTCAAATAAAATTTAAAATAAAGATCCTTGTATATTTATCCAAAGCCACACAGAACATCAAATTTTAATGAAATTTAAATTATTTTATTTTTTTACCATATTTAAATTTATTGAAGTGTGCAATGTTATTAAGCGGGGTGGGTGCATAAAGTTATGAGTGATTTATGTCAGGATTTTGGAACATAAATAGTCAAGATACTTTTAAAATACAAAGAAACGTTTGAGGATTATCCGAGATTTTAATTATTCGCTTCCGCCCTTAGCAGAATAAAGGTGAATACACTGTGGATGTATACAAGTTAGAAAATGTACAGAAATATAGATCACTATCCTAGCAGAAAAAGGAACAGCGTTGTCCCTTTGCCCATTCGGTGCTCAATTAAGTTACTGGACCCAACGACCAAATTTTTATTTCCTGCAAATCATGCAGTGCGAATAAAGCAGATTTTAATTCGTTTTACCCAAGTTCATTATATGTGGATATAGACCGGTGGCCAATTTTTCTGTGCCTTTTGCGATTAGTCCATAGGATAATCCTAAAAGTGTTTTGTTTTTAAAATTTAAAAATAAAAAAATGAAAACCTTGTAAATACATACTGAGCTAATTTAAACAAAACTGATGTTTCCTTTACTGAATTCTGTACTAATACATGGAAATAAATTGACCTTTTTTTCTCCACCACTTTGCGTATTTTGATATCTACCGGAAAACTAAAATGTTACCTTCCAGTTTACGTACTTTTTTTTCCACTGTGCGGAAACACCTTTACCACCCACCATTAGTATACTTCTCTGCACGTACTTCATTATTCCTTTTTCTAAATTTCATTCTTATATATTTGTTGTTATTCGTTACGGTGTCCACAGTTTAAAATTATGGACGAATGAACCAGATTTTTGTACTTTTACCTTGTACATCGTAAATGCCCTCGGTGTACGAAATGGCACTTAATAATGTAATAATATCGCAGGTACTTTCACAGCTAGATTCGGTTGCATAATCATGCGTATAAAAGGTAAGGTTAAGGTTGGTGAAGATGTAAACCGTTATCAACCTTAACCTTGCCTTTTATACGCATGATTATGCAACCGAATCTAGCTGTGAAATATCTGCGAGTATTATTACATTAATTAGTATAATTTCGTGTATCGAGAGGATTTCTGTTGTACAAGGTAAGATTATGATTCAGTCCTTTCCACGTTATCCATTCATTTACAGATTTTTTAGGTTTATCAATACGTAAGTATGTATGTATTCCATTGTACCGGTATTGCCTCCTGGCGGCAACTTCGACACATTCTAGTACTGCAGTGTTTTAAGTTGCTCTTTGATCATCATTTGACTGTCATTAACCAGCTTTGATGCGGCCTCATGGTTTGAATGCTAGTGGTGTGGCTTAGCATTAGCATCCTTACATTATAAGCGGGGTATTTAAGGCGCATACTAATCAAGATGCTGAGATAAATTTTAATTTAGATTTTTTTGTACAAATTATACAGTACGAGTAAATTAGTTATGACTTATTTTCGTGGATTTATATGCAGTACTTTGCTTTGTCGTTCGAAATGATCATGGCTTTCTCCATTTTCTTGGCAGGGAAATGCTAGAAGTAATAACAAGGACGACTCAATATCGAAAAGGTGCGTTCACTTCTATGCCTGTATATGTGCTTTTGCAAGTGACGAGAAGCTTGCCGAAGAATTTTCGTATTTTATTAACTTGGATAAAATGTCTGCGCCGTCGAATCAAGGTAAGTGGTAAGTTTATGACAAATTTGTACCTCCTTTAGTTTGCATGTGGATGATTCGTTCTTACTGATCGATTATCGTCCTTTCAGATAATGTAATCAGAATAAGAGAAAATGAAATGTTCTTGCTTCTCGTGGAACAATATTTCTTATCGATTTTAAATTTCATCAGAAATCGAGAATATTTCGAACTTTGCTAAAGTTGTGTGTGGTCAGTGAAAGATGTGTAGCACGATGTAGATGACAGTTATTTTGATATATTTTTGCCCCTGGACAGCAAAGCAACTTGTAAGGCTGGAATCTGTACCTTAAGGTGGCACTAAAAAAAAAACTAGTTACTTTGCCACCAGAAATGGAATTCGTTCTCCACTTTTAATACTGGAATGTTCATCCTAAAAGTGACCTTTATCCTATCCTATTTAGAATTTTCTCAACGAAAATTGAACTCTGTGTCCCTTGATTGTATGTAGAACAGAAACATATCGATTCACCAACTGGAGACACATGCAAGGAGACATTGAATAAATGAGAGTGGTCTTTCGGAAGCTGATTATTTAAAGATTGTTAAATAAAAGAACCAATGACAAACGGTAATTCTCTACTTGATGCTGAAGTTCGAACAAATTAAAGCAATTTAAAAAAAAAAACAAAAAACGCAACCATCTTCATTCATAAGGGCATTGAATATCTTTCTAAAATACGGTAGGGGATTTGCTCGTATTTTTATGACAGAGTATTCTAGAATTCTATTTATAGAACTTTTCAAGGACTCCATACATTTGAAGTAACAACAGGACTTCGATGAGGTATAATCTTGGCGCTTTAGCAGTTCGACTAAAAGCAGTGTAACATCAGTATGAACTCATATCGAACAGTCGGGAAAAAACTTATAAAACTTAAATGCTAATCAGCTTTTACCAACGCGCTACTTAAAAAAAAAAAAAAAGCGGGCCTTCTTTACAAACTGTTCTATCGAGATGGTATTGTATGCTAAGTATTCTATACATCATGTTATTACTACTTATGTAAGAAAAGATTTTGTGTGAGATGTAATAGAACTGATATTCTAGAATCATTCGCTGGTATTGTCTGTTAGGACAATTCTAATCAAGCTTCTATTAGACGATTCTGATCAGGAGTGGTAGAATTATTATTATTATGAGGGATAAAACGACGATATACCAGTCTGTGTGCATTCAGTTGGTCGCTGACCATAACTTGGTTGTGCACTAAATTCGATTCTTGCCAAAAATCGTCATTCTGACAGGTTTTTCCTAGTTTCTATGAGGTAAGCGCTAGGTTAGTGCCTTGTTTGTTTTGTTTTTTTTCTCTCCCCAGCGCTGTAAACAAAAGTACGTAACCTTTCAGATGTACGACATACTTTAGTTGTAGATGTAACTGCACAGAAGTACATGTAGAATAATAATATGTAGTTCAGAACTGTAATCAAACAAGTTTTGAATTTGTAATTTCATCTGTATAATGAAGTGGGAGCCAGTTGTTGTGGTAAAAGATCATTAAATGATGCAAGATCTGCAGGAAGAACGCACGCGGATTCTTGTGAGTTTTTGTTCTTTTTGGAGTAAAGTATTATCTTACATATACATGAAAACAACCACCAAGCGGCCGTAGCTCAGTTTGTAGATCATTGGGTTAGCAATTGGAAGGCCCTGGGAAGGATCCCAGCGACCACCCATCCTGACCTAGGTTTTTCCTCAGTCACACCTGGCAGATACTGGGATGTTAAAACTAGACCCTGACCGATTACCTTTCAACATCCTCTCCCCTACCCTATTGCCTGAGATGTCTGAAGGTCATAAATAAACATGAAAACAACCATTTAAAGGGTGTTATGTAGTAGTGTTTGTCAGTAATGTGTTTTTTTTTTCTCGTATCTTATTTTTATCTAATAAAGAGATTTGTTTTCTCTACTGATCCCTAACAAGACAAATGCCCGGACGAATTTTCCAGTTTGTGCTCGCCGATGATTTCAGGCAGTCGACTTGTGGTAAAACCTTACACGTCCATGTACTTCCAGTCATAGAATGTTCATTTATGATGGGAAATTTACAATGTGACTACCACGGAACCAGTATATATAACAATCTGAACTAGTAAAATAATAGTTCCAAATTTGTTTTCGATCATTTTCTATTAATCTGAGTATACATTCACATAGGATATCAAATGGTAAAGTTTAAAAATTCGTTCTTCATTTAGTTGTCAAAGAATTGAATATTTAATACCCATTAGGTAACCGAATATATTTTTATTGTTCAGTTAGACTTCTATACGAAGAAGAAGTACAAATAACACGATATTGCAATCTGACACACACACATAGATCGATAGTTAAGCTGTTTTCAAATCAGCGATAATTTAAACTATGGTCACGTACGTAGCGGACAGATGCGATTGCTAACACAGTGAAGCTGTATATTATGAAGTACGTCGAACTGTAATAACATTTTAGACTCTATTTGAATCACACTTAATTTCAGTTCACGAAACATTTCACGCATTATGTGATAAAGATACAAATTGGATTCTGCGAAATTGACACAAAAATTCGTCCCGTTGTGTTTCCCCAGGGTCATTCAATTTGAATGTAAATTTATTTATGGCCTTTATCCATCTATGGCTCAGGCCAGGATAGGGGAGGGGAAAAGAGACGGCCATGAAGTTGAAGGTACCATCTCTTCATTCGCGCGGTGTGACCGATCTCAGTCAGGATGGTCGACCGCTGGTACCTCCCGAATGCCAACCCAGTGTGCTACCAGCTGAGCTACGACCGCTTGGTGCATCAGTATTCATATATGCACTGATGTGTAAACTCTTGATATGATAATATAAGAAAGGCCTTGAATTCTAGTAAATGTCTATACCGGCGAATATGGAGCAGGTCACACTGAGATATTAACTTGCAGATGTGAAACCTGAAGATGGAGTCTGATTTTTAAAATTTCCTTGTTTATAGCTCCACCTCAGCAATTGGTTGCGATCCTCAGTGATAAATTAGGTGAAGTAGAAGTGGAAGTTCTGCAGAACGATGCATCCTTATTGGAAGCAACCGGGATTACGGTCACAGATGATGGACAAATGGAGGTAAGAGTTAAATTTCAGATTTTACGAATGTGTAATGATGTCCATTTTTATCCCGTCTCACCATTTTGTGAATAATAATAAATTATCTACTGCTGCCTTCTTGACTGAGGTGTGAGGGTTTTCTCCAGTGTTACTAGCCAAATGCCAGGATGGAATCTAGACTAAGGTCACTGCTGTTACCTTCTCTTCCCCTTTTCGGAAGAGTGCTCTTGTAGGAAGTTATCCCTCACACTTGAGGCGGGCTAAGGCCGTGGATTTTAGTCAGTGCCTATAAATATAAATTGAAGAGTACAGAGTAAAAAAGATAGGGTCCATTAATTGTACTTCTGAGAAAAAATCTATTTGAGTTTCTCAATTCCTGTGTTACAACATACAAAACATTTATTTAAAATGTCGATATCTCTGAGTTTTCACCTGTTAGCAATTTCCTCCGACTCCACGATATTCTATATCAATGACAAAATACAAAACCATTGCAATCTTTATTTCATCCAGAAGTGAAAAGTGGATCTTCATCTGTATTCCCCTGTAGTCTTCAATTAAAGAGAATAACACGTCAAAAGACCTAGAAAACTCGCCATTGCACTCTGTTATAAGATTAAATTAACCTTACAGTTACCAATTAACAATGCGCTCCTGTACAAAGATAAAACTAACTCTCAGAGAAGCGGATGCGAATAGGCGTGCGGTATTACTTTCAGTAGAGATTTACTTGGGTAATCATTCTACATCAATTCAACACACCGTCTCTACCTCACCATCTCAAATTTCTATGATTTTTTTATTTATTGCTCCTACCCATGGAGCCGTGCGGTCTAAGGCGTTAGACGAACGACTCGATGGTCCCGGGTTCGAGTCCCGGCATGGGTGTTTGTGGATTTTAATTAGGTTGTAAATAATCCAGTCATGACGGGCCGAAGTCCAAAGTTACTAGACTGACCCATAATAAAAATAAAGTTGACGAAGTTTTCCTACTACCCATGGAGTATAAATATATATATATATATATATATTTTTAAAGATTTTTTGATGCAGTGGTTTTTGTTCTGTTAGGGTTCAAAAGCCACAAAATAAGTCAAACTTTTCGTGTTTTAATTTACAAAATTGTAATTTGGGACGATAATGGGATCGCGAGATAAAAAATTGTTTCCGCCATATGCCTGCCGAGTAAAAGGCACTTACGGTCGTCATTAAGAATTTTAATTTTAATTATGGCTTTCATCGTTAGGCATCTATGGCTCAGGCTGGTATAGGATATTTGCTCAGTCACACCAGGCAAATGCCGGATGATACCTTGTACATAGGCCCTGGCCGACATCTTCCCTAATCCTTTCCCCTCCCCTATCCCGGTTTGAGCCTTAGATGCGTAAAAGTCATAAATAGAATTAAAATTCAAATGATGAGTTATAAGATATTTTGTAAATTAGAAACACGGAAAATTTGACTTTTATTTTATTTTTGAACGCTTATAGAACAAAAATCACTGGTAGAAGACCTAAAAAAAAAAAAATGTTTGACATACTCCACGGGTACAAACAATAAAGCAAAAATCATACAAATTCGAGAGGGTGAGGTAGAATCTTTGTTAATAGGTGTGTTGATTTCACTTGGAATGACCCTAAGAGAATTTCAATGACTACTAATCGTCCAGAAAATTCTTAACGGTTTTTGTTTCGTTATAAAATTGAAAAAAAAGAAAACGATTAAGATGTACGTAAGCTCTGTCCCTGAACGAAACAATCAGCCTCTCACATATTTACGCTTTTATTCTTTGACTATCCGTTCTGTTCTTGGTTTGTTCTTATTCGAATATGTACTGAAAATTAAATACCATAAATATTGTTGTACGATTTGTGTTATTTATTTATTTTTTTCTCATGAATTTCTAAATGAGAATATGTATTTGAATTTGAGTATTCTGGGAAAATGCTTATGGTTCTATTTACATTTTTAAGGTGCATAGTCTAGAAGTTCTACAGGATGAAGTTGAAGTCCAGATTCAAGCCGTGGATCCTGATGAATTAAGCCTTTCTGCTGTCTCGGAAGGTATTCTTCCTGAGCAGGAATCCACCCTAGAGGTATTATTTGTTAACATTACTATCTCGATTAGAAAAAGAGAAAATTTAGAATTGTCGTAATTGTACGTTTTTACCATATGTTCGTTCTCTACTTTCAATTCTGATTAGGTGTTCCAGCTAGTGTTAGTTGACGATTACTGAATACTGAATTTTAATCGTACTACGTAAGATCGATTAGTTCTACATGTTTGTTGCTTTGCTCCTAATATTTTAATCTTCATGTCTCATATTATAGTGCATCTTCAGCTTTTATATGATTTTATTAATTTAGTTTTAGTATTTTATCCAAATAACAGCTAAGTTTAGACGTGACAAAGATAAGGGCTGTTACCGCCCATAAAATTAAAATTCATTTTATCTTATCGTATTATAGTGGGAAATGATCTTAATCCAGCTGAGACGCAACATAAAAATGCGATGTAGTTGTATCCAAAGTATACAGTTTGCGTTAATTTCGTAAGTAAATCTATTAAAATAGCAATGACGAAATGGGCATTCATCAAGGATAGAAAAGCTTTAAATAAAATATTTGGGCTCTGTTTTAACGCCGTTGAATTGTCGTCCACCCAAAGGACATTATGCTGAAAGCATATGTTACCAGTAGGTTCTTCCCGGCGCTTACTACGACTCCCTTGAACTCCATGATCATAGATCTTAGTTGTATTTCTCAGCTGAAATAACACGGCTTCTGATTAGGAAAAAAGAAAACAAATTCAAGATTAAAGAGAGAGTATTAAAAATAGACTTTGTTTTTATTCACTACGACGGTTATGTGGAAGGCCGCTGTACTCACCAGATGTTGTATCTGCCATTTACTTCTGAATCCCTAAGAGAAGTTCCACTGAAGAAGATAAATTATTTATACATTTAGGAAAAGAATTGTCTAGCAATTTCGTACTTGTAAATTGTAATGATATTCTGTAGATTGCGCGTCCATTTCCATAGGGTAAAGTATGAAGTAATTAACAAAAAGAACCAAAGATGAGATCAAGTTTATTTTTATTATTATTATCTTTTATTTTCGCTATTTGAAATATCAGTAATGTTGCCAGATAGTTAAGATTGTAATCCATCCTGTTAAAAGTTTCTGTTCCTGTTCTGTAGTAGTCCTGTTCCTAATTGTTACCTAAAAGTTTTGCCAGACCTACTTCCATGCTAAGTGTTGCACTTCGTCAGGATTTTCCCTATTCTCTGTTATACTTATTAGAAAAATGGAAAAATTGTGTGATTCACTGTTTCTTGATCTAAATTTATAACCTTTTTTATTGCCCTGCCATATAATAACGGTTGATAACAAATATGTCGTGTCTGAATGTGACATATATGAAAGAACTTACTTAGTAGTAAAAGAATGATTGAACCCAATAAAAGAAAACACGATAAAGCGTGAAGTAAAATTATATTTCTTTATTTTCTTAAATTTCTCTTTGAATGGAAAATATAAAACGACTGGACTCGTAAGAACTATATTGTATACAAATGTGACATGGTTGTAACCTATGTTGTTTTCTTGGTATAAGTTAACTGTGTATTCTGTTTATTTATTATTTATTTCTCTTTTACTGTATTTAATTTGATGATGCCCGTGCAGAAAACCTTCTTAAATGTTTACAATTTATAGTTAAAATAAGCAGGAAGAAGGTTTTAGTGCGCCGAATTGTAATAATGCTCCATGTTGAAGAGAATTTAGATCGATTTCACTTCGATCTCACAAAGAGATCAATCAATGTATGTGGTATTGTATTTTGTTAATAATCGTGCTAATGTTCAAGTATTGTGTGTTAAATAGTTCGAAGTTTGTTGATATAGGGTTCCGTCCTATCATTGTAGCGTCGGAAGGATACCTAGGGAGAGAAAAACCTGAATGTGTCACATCCAGATAGGACATGAAAGATAGGATTGTTGAAAGCAATGCTGTTCAATAAATTTTTAGAAAAACAGGGAAACTGTGGAATTTAAACTTCTTACCTACTTGACGTTCACAGTGTAACCTCTAGTCTTTTTGTATGAACTCACTCACACTCTACGGCTTACGGAACTCCTAGTTCATCGCCGTAGTAACAAACTTTCCCCATTGGATTCTATCCTGGACAACAACAAGCCAATTTTCATCTTGAATAGCTACCTCTCGAAAATATCCATCGTCGTTTCCTCATCCCAACGATATCTCGGTCTTTTCCTCCGACTTAACAACCACGATATAATCTTCGTGTTTTTTCCCATCTGAGTTACATGGCCTGCTCTTTTTAGCAGTCGTGATTTCATTATTCTTATAATATCGGCTGAATCATACAGTATGTAGAGCTCTTCATTATGCAGTCCCCTCTATTATTCGGTCATCTTGTTTCGGTTTTGCCCATATAACTTTCTTAAAACCTTATTTTCACACGCAATTTATTTTGATTTGCCATGGTCGTATCGCAACCAACCCTCTGGAGCAGTCCCTGTCCGGAGATCTGATTGAGGAACTAGTTTATCTCGGAATATTTTACCCCAGAAGAATTCATAGCCATTTTTACAGTTTTTTTGATATGGTTTAGCGGTGTAGAGTTGTCAGCTCTACAACTTCGCAGTAAAGGTAGACATCCAAGATGTCATCCTCTGTCCATCTATGAAGCCTTGCCGATGTCATTCATCTTAATCTTCTGCCTAAGGGTGGTATTGGTGAAATTGTTCGGGATTAGCCTTTGTAGATCCCTCTACTAACTACACGGCAGCAGTACTGGTTCTCGTCCTCCCTGGAATATTTTTGGTACACACCTTATTTGATCGGCATTTCTCTTATTTGCCACCAGGTTAGGCACTTGGTGGGATACCGGTAACTTCAATCTTTTTTATAAACAAACACTTAATACGTTGACGTTTCGTAGGTTACACCCACCTACATTCTGTAATGAGAAAGGAAGGAAAAGAAATAAAATTAAAACATACCGTACCCCGCTAAATTAGTTTGATTGATAACTGTCTTCTCGATGTCACCATGTGTGCACTTTCCGTTCTTTAGCTTCATTGACAAGATAGTTGTGTATCAGACTCTAGTGTACTGGGGTTTGGCATGTTATTTCTTTTCTTTTTTTATAAATATTCTGTTACTATATTTCTTAGTTTCCTAGACGTTCATTCCTCTAGAAAATGGAGTTGAGTTTAACCTATGAAACGTCAAGTTATTAGTGTTATTAAATATGAGAGGATTTGAGGCTACACCGTGAATGACAAGTATGTAAGAACTTACGTTAAAATAAGGAAGAAAGAAAGGGTTAGACGAAATTTTCTCATGTTCTTTACTGATATGATTTATTGCACGAAGAAGTTAACTTAGTTATTTTTAAAGAGCCGTTGTTCTTAATTGTTATGTTACAATATATCAAGGGTTAACCATTGATACCTCCTTTGTCACCTGAAGTAGTAGTAGTTACATTTTTATTGAAAGGAGAAAAATTGGCGGACTTTCCAGTTGAAACTTCGTAACAAATAAACATAAAGGTAAATTGGACGTTTATTTTTTAATAAGTTTCCAACTGTAAAGCCCACCAATTTTTCTCCTTTCAGTACAACTTTTGGTGACAAAAAAATGTTGATACGAGGTATCAATGGTTAACCCTCGATTTGATCTTTATTTCGAATGTATCTAACCTCCTTTCTTCTGTATATGTAGATTTTTTGTGCGTACGTGCTTTTAGAATATGCTCATGAATTGTTTTCACATCCTGTATTTCCGATTTTTTCTGTCAGTACATGATATCATGGGTGCAAATACATTCATGTGTTACATCAAAGATTACAGCTAAGTCTTAAACTTTAACTTAATATGCATTATTTCTAGTTAATAGGTATCAAAAGGAAAAGGGAGGACTCAGTAGTTCAGGCGAGTTCAGCTTTGCTTACGCTTCAGGATGGTGGAACAACAAAAAAGCCAGGAAATAAAAAGACGCCGCCATTTCCAGTGAAGAAACAAGGTATTTCCTCTTGTTGTTTACTACTGCTAGTAGTAATAATAATAATTGTAAATAGTGATCACCTCAACGTCTAGTGACGAAGTACAAGACGGTCCTGGGGAGCGCTTCAGATACAAACTTTGCTCGTACAGTCCCACCAGCCAAGTGCGCAATGGTACTTAACAGTTCCTGGCCATTTTACCGATTCATTTATGTGGAAGCTGTGCTCGTGTAGGGACGCTCATCATTCGTGTTGCAGGCTTAAAAGATCGATAAACCAGAAATATAAATAAATAATAAAAACATCATTTCAAGCTTAGGCTAATTCGATTTATGAAATCATCTCTGTTAGACTTTCTGATGGGTTTTATGGTTGAATATCTTTTCTAATGCCAACTGATTCCTGCTAATAGGGTTTGTGGTAATCTTTATTTAACTTACATTTCAAATTTGGCTCTCCCGATGGCTTTATTACAGTACAGGCACTGTCCCGGTATTTGTCTGGTGTAATGAAAAGTGTACTTGATACACTCACTCGATTTCCTCGTAGTCGTTTAGTAAGCATTTGTGGATTAGTTCAGATAAGAGAAAAAATCATATATTTTTGGGTACATGACAATAAAGACCAAAATATGTTACCCAATGTATAAAAAGTACTTAAAGAATTAAAATCCATTTTTAATGTTAATATGAATAACTGAATAAAACATTTACGCAGCTAACTAATGAATCGTTAAACATTCATATGAATATGGTGGAAAATATAATAGGAAATTGTGTTCGGTATCCTGCATTCTACATTGTTATTCAGTTCTTTGGGCAAGTGCTGAAAATTGCTCTCAGAAATATCTATTACATTTAAATTGAATTTTATTTATGGCCTTTAAGCATCTAAGGCTCAGGCCGGGATAGGGGAGGGAAAAGGATGCGGAAAGATGTCGGCCAGGGCCAGGAGCATTTCGGCGTTTGCCTGGTGTGAGATGGTCGGTCGCTGGGATGAACCCACGACCTCCCGAATGCTACGCCAACGGTCTACACTGAGCTACGGCGGCTCGGTATCTATTACATTTGAAACTTCGTTAGCCAGCTCAGTACACTTCTGAATAAGCGATCATTTATAAATGGAAGGAACTCCTTTATACTGTATCCAGTCGCCCATAATAATCATAAGGAAGATGACTTTGTTATTTATTCAGTGCATTAGTAGTAGCAATTGTTGCTGCAGTCATGGACATTTGTCCGTAGTAGTGCTAAGGAAAACATTAGCTTTCAACAATATTGCAGCACGGTATGGAGAAAGATGTTTATTCTACGCTTCCATAAATAGATAAATGTTCAGTATAATCCTTCATATTAATTTATTGTAAAGATTGGAAGAGTTTCAGAGATAATTAAAAACTTGTTCTGTAATTTTCTTTGAAATTTAAACTTAATCTTAACATGTCTATACGGGAATGCCTGTGGGATAGATCTCCATTGCAAAGGCGAAATGTAATTATTACATTTTCATTGTAATTAGGTAGTAATATATCGTATTTATATTTCAGAACCACCTGACGAGGACTCGACGTCAATAACATTTCAACAATGGCTGGCATCAGTTACGGAAAGAATTAATCAGACAATGCACTTTCAGTTTCCTGGCACGCCAGACCCACTAGTGTTTCATGTACCACAGGTAAATATTCAAGTTAAACCTAAGTAAAGTTAAAAAAAAAAATAAAAAAAATGAAGGAAGTATTAGTGTAATTACGTATTGTTGTACAAATTTAATATTTTAATTCTCTTTAAAAAGTAAACGTACATCATTGCTGAAACCAAATGTCAAATATCACCATGTTTATTTATTTCTCTTACGCACAGGATATTCTTTTCTCCCAGTTACATTATATATTTTTTTTTTTAAATTACTTAATTGCGCGTGAGACTACTTCCTTCGACGTTTCTCCTCATCTTGTAGCGTCTATAGTCAAACACTAATATGTACACGTAAAAGTGGAAGAGGAAAAAAAGGAGAAAGAGAAAGACAAAAAGAATGTGAAAAACACTCAAACACTTCACTTATCTCTGAAGGTAATATAATAATTCATGGCCTACGCCCTGCTGTACCCAACCTCACTTGGTGAGCTGAATAGTATCCCACACAAAAATTATTGTAATTTGAATTTGAGTTTTATTTTATGGCATTTTGCCATCTTTAGTTAAGGATAAAAATTATTGAGATCATGCTTATTATGATGGGTGTTCTGCATGTATGTAGGATTATGATCCGTAGATCCCGGAGAACATAAACTGATGTGGGTTGCCATTGAATTCAGTTGGCTAGAAATGATGTCCTAAGAGGGTCCTGAAATTCTAAGTGAACTCAAGCCACTCCAGCGGGGATAGAACGCAGAACCCCTTAATTGCAAGACGATGAGCGAGATCGCTGATCCACTTGGGGCTGTTTAATTATTCTATGGCACACATTTCACACTAAGAAATAGCTGGAAATTTTGAGAACTTAATAATATTTAATTTTAAGATCATTTGAGGCCAACAGCACCAAAAAGCTAAAAAAAGAAAAGAAAATTGGAGATATTGCCACTAGATATTGAACAGTTTGAAGAAAAAAGTAAATACTTTTGCTTGTTTTTACTATGGAAAAAGGAATAAAATATTTTTGAATATAATTTGTTGCGCGGACCCTCCCTTCTCCAGAAAACGCTCCACAAAGCCTCAAAGTTTGACTCGTTCTATTAAAACAGGCCTACTTGGCCAATAATCTTGCAGCGGTAGTAGGTTATCTGTAGAACTGCGGGATTTCCACAAGTAATTAACATTTTGGACGTAATTTTTCTAAAACCTTTTTATCTTCTGGTTTTTTAACATGGAGGAAATATATCACAGACGAACCTACAGACCATATGCCGTGCCCCTGTTCCACCTAGCGTAGGTGTCGGGCGTGATACAACCATATATGTGGATGTCAAGCAGGTGAAAGGGAAATGTTTGAAATAATAAAAATACTTAAAGAGGGATAGGGATTTAGTGAGGTCGTGGAGTTTAATGAACTCCAGTAATTGCTAAGAATAGCAGACCTATTAGCATTACATTTCGATATAACATCTTAAAACCAGGTACGACTTCTTAAGTATAATGATAGTATAAATAATAGTGACATGCTTAAAAAGAATGGTAATAACAAGGAAATTAATAAATAGAATCAAAAAAGACATTAGTAACATTAGAAATATAAAATTAGAATTGCTATCAAAAAGAAACGAAATAAATTCCTTTAGAAAGAAAAAAGTTACTCACTGCACAATCTACCATACTTTGGTGTTGCCATCTATTGACCACAAATTCAAACTTTTGCATAATGCTCATCTCTTGCAGCTAGATATGGCAAATGTTATACTGAGATCATACAGATGCTTATCAGAATAATGGAAACACCTGTAGTTGGCAACACGTCAGATGTATGGGTTGGCAGTGGTGTCGTGGCGACCGCAGCGCCGGACTGCTGGTGGTGGTGTGTTAGGTCGGTCTCCATACTACGTCAGGCGTCGTGGAACAGGAGTGTGCAGTGGCTGCAGCAGACGGAGGTAGTGTAAAATGGGAGACCTCTCAGAGTTTCAAAGAGGGCAAATTGTTGGTGCGTGGTTATGTGGAGTGAGTGTGACGGCAGTGGCTAGTGTGTTAGGTGTGTCACCAGGGACAGTGTCGAAGGTGATGACGGCCTACACAACACACGGGAAAACCGCATCGGGGAAGCGGAACAGTGGGCGGAAGAAAAGCATCAGTGACAGGGCACGCCGGGTATTAAAGCGCATTGTCACGCGGAACCGTCGTGCCACTGCGGCGCAAGTGACGGAGGAACTCAATCAGCACCTCCCCCAACCTGTTTCGACAATCACAGTCCGCCGCGAATTACATGACATAAACTTACGGGGTCGTGTTGCACGGGCCAAACCTCTCATCAGGGACCAGAACGCTTTAGCACGCCGCAAATGGTGCCGCGACCATGCAACTTGGACCGTTGACGACTGGAAACGTGTGGTATGGTCGGATGAGTCACCATTCACTCTATTCCAAACCACGGGCCGTGTTTATGTGTGGAGAACGCCCAAAGAAGCGTATGATCTGCAGTGTCTCCGCCCAACTGTGAAACATGGCGGCGGCACGGTGATGCTGTGGGCCGCAATATCATGGTTTTCATTGGGTCATGTGGTCACACTTCGCGGACGCATCACTGCCAACGATTATGTCGCAATTTTAGGAGACCACTTGCATCCTATGGTCCGGATGTTGTTCCCGGACAATGACGCCATATTCCAGGATGATAATGCACCCATTCACACAGCTGGAGTTGTTGCAGCGTGGTTTGAGGAACATCGGGATGAAGTTCAACACCTCCCCTGGCCCGCCCAATCCCCAGATCTCAACATAATTGAACATCTGTGGTCCATCTTGGAAACACGACTCCGGCGACGATTTCCACCTCCATCCTCTCTCACAGAACTGGCCGATGCCCTGCACGAGGAATGGTGTAATATTCCACTTGCTACCATTCACGACCTCTGTGCCTCCATCCCACGTCGCATCAAGGCTGTTCTGAAGGCGAAAGGTGGCCCGACACCATATTAATCTGGTAAGTTGCACTTTCGTTCAGGTGTTTCCATTATTCTGATAAGCATCTGTATCAATTAATATTTTAATTATTTCCAACATACGAAGGAATTAATAAACAATTGAAGAACGACAAATCAATGTTATAAATACATAGGAGGCTGTCACAATCTCGAGCTCTTTGGATGAACATTTTGCTTTTTTTTTCTTATGGTGATAGGTGTATAGAATTTTTTAGCTTTGTTCACCCATGGGCGGAATAAAATTTGTACACTTTAACAAAATGCGTTCATGCTTTAAAACTTGAAAGATTTTTTTTTTCTTTTTTGTTATCATAGTTCTGCTTGTTGTTTATTTCTAAATAAAAACCCTTGGCCATGAATTTTGAATTAAAATTTATTTTAAGGCCTTTAGGCCACTGTGGCTCAGACCGAATGGATGATGGAATGAAGAAAGTGGGAGGAAATGGGAGCACCCCGAAAAAGCCCACATGGCATGAGCAGGGAACGAACCAACAACTCCACAAACCAGAGGTGAGCGCTCTGACAACTGAACCACTGCGTCTCCCTTGGCCATGAGTTAAATAACAGCTGAAAATATACGTAAAAAAGAGCATTTTTAGGAATATAGGGGTTTACACCTCAGCAACGATCAGGAGAATCATATGTCCGCGTTGCAAAGTTATTTTCATAAGACACTGGGTGGATGTGACATTTTTTCAGAAATTCATTGAAGTGAAAATTACTCGACCGTTGATTCTTAGTGAAAGCGTTAAGGAATTGTAGGTCTTAATGCTGACATATTTAACCTTATTTATGTATGAAATAAATATTTGAAATACATTTAGAAGTATTAGAATCCATTAAATTAAAGACGTAGAATTTATTGTTTAATCTTATTCTGTTATGCAAATAAAGTTTAGTATTTACCTTCGTCTTTATTGCAGCCATTTTTTGAATGTCTTCGGGAAAGAATATCCTGTGGAGGAAAGAAGAAAAGACTGCCAAAGTTTACGACTGGTTTTATAAGAAAGGACGCCCTTCCTCTCGGGACTTTTACAAAGTACACGTGGCACATCACGAACATAATTCATGTGAAGCAAATATTCGATACGCCATTAGTAAGTAGTAAAAGTACTTAATTTGGTAGTACTTTATGAAAACTGGTATATAATATATATAAAGTACATATAGAGGAAGGCCGGATATGTAATATAATAGGTGAATTTTGAATAGAGAGGAAAGGAATTGTACTTACGTAGTATATTGACGAAGATCATGTGCACAGTTACACACTTAACACTTAAAGTCAATTACAATTTTCGGCTTCTGCCATCTTCAGTTGTAGACAAGAAAACAGTTCACTGAACACACGTGGATATTTTGAAAAGAGAGAAAAACACAATGGTAGACGTTCACATCAAAAACAGTTGACGACATTCTGCGCGTGCACAAGTACTGATAGGAAGCGGGTTTTGGAAATTGTGTTTTATGTTGAAAATTGAGCTGGGTACAATAAATAATAATAACTGTTACTCAGTAAAGGAAACTCAGTCAGGAAAGTGGGATTCTGTATAGAAACCTCACTCGGAGAAAGTAGGATACAATATAGAAAACGCAGCCATAAAAAGTGGGATATAGTTTAGAAAACGCAGCCAGACAAAGTGAGATTTAGTTTAGAAAACGCAGTCAGAGAAAGTGGAATATAGTATACTGCCTTTACGGTTTGGGTTGCACCATTAATAAAACGATGAGGTGCAAAGGCAAGTTCGACAATTTATTAAAACAGTTCATAAACTGGTTGAAAAACAACAGATTGTGGCTCATAACGTTGACAAAGGGAACAAATACGTAATTCTGACCCAGAAATACTATAGACAGAACTTACAACGAAAAATCTTTGGGCAAGGCTAGGAAACACTCAGTAAGAACCCTATTAACAATATAGGTACAAAAACACTAAATTGATATAAGGTTCACTTATTTTTGATAATAGTTTGCAAAACCATTTGATAGTTTCTGCACCATCGATTCCCATTATATATATTGGTTACCAAAAATCCATATAAAAGGACGTACCATACTGATTAATCATTTCCGGTAAACAACATTCAACCTATAAACTAGCCAAATGGTTGGCAAACTTATTGGGTAAACATAGGAACCAGTTTAAACACACAGTACAAAATTCCACAGAATTCAAAGAACATGTTACCTCATTTGTTAATTAAAAAATGACATGCATCGAGATCGTAGATATGTTTCCATCCATACCGACATATCACGTAGATATCGTGCACAGAAACTTTTCTACGCAGAAATTTGAGATACAAGAAATTATGCAATTATTTAATTGTTGCCTTCATAATAATGTGTTCTAATTTGAAGAGCATTTTTATATGCAAAACAGTGGCTTAACTATGGAAAGTCTCTTGTCCCCTGTACTGCCAGATATAGTCATGAATTATTTTGAATGTGAAGTTTTAAGTAATCCGTAGCTAAAAACAATCAGATATTACCGTTATGTTGACACGTTAATATTTTATAGGAAAGACAAATAAAATAGAATTACTCCTTGTAAAGCTAAACAACAGGAACACTAAGTTTACAAAAGAACTAGAAACCAATGGCGTTATCAACTACCTATATTTACAGACAAAAGAATAAATTTCAAACTACAGTATATCGGAAGCCTACCTCAGGAGAAAAATATACAGGATGTTTCAGGACCTCTGGTACAAACTTCGGGAGATGAATCCTCGTATCAAAACAAGAAAAAAAGTTAATATGAACACGCTCCCTATCATGCGTAATTTTGGCGCTAGAGGGCCCCCAAAACGTCCAAAACTGTATTTCAAGGTGATTTATTTCGAATACTAATAGCTTGCGGTCCATGGTTTCGTCAAAGAAATCGGACCTGCTTGTTCGGAAAATGCACATGTCAGAAGTGGTGGGAAAGTACGTGCGGGATTCCCCAAGAATTGAACAGCGAAATTGGGTCGATCAGAGCATGCAGAGACTGGCTTAATACCAGAAAACAAAACTACGTTGGTTGCAAGTCGATACCTCAAGTAGGTGCAAGATAGGGAAAGAATAAAGAATGTTATGCATGGTTGCATAATAGCAGAATGTATTTAAAGGCGATTTATTTCGCATAGTAATAGCTGTAGAGCTTGCGGCTCATCATTTCGTCAAAGAAATCTGACTTGCTCGTTCGAAAAATGCACATATCAGAAGTGATAGGAAAGTGCGTACATGCTAAATTAGGCCACCCTGGATAAATGAAATACAATATTTGGCTTAATTTCTTTTTACGTACCCTCAACTTTTGCACAACAACAACAAATTAAACACAGTTGTTGACTACGTAATACGTATAGGACAACAAAATGGATACGATGCATACGAACTGTTGAAATGGAACCAGCGCGCACTATCGGAACATCATAAAAGCAGAAAAACGAAATGTGAAACGAAAACAGAAGATAAAACATGTAAAACATGGGTAGGTTTGCCCTTGTACCACCAACCTGTTACCGACAGACTGTAAACAGCTTTTGTCAAAAATAAGTTGAAACCTGGAATGATTAAGTGGAACCTTAACACCAGGGTCACGGAGCATATTAGAGATGCCAAAAAGAATTAATTTCTCATATCTCAAGACCTCTCACAACTCCTGAAAACTTCCACACATGAAATAGCCGATGCTAAGATATTGTATAAATCAGATTCCCATACAGAACTAATGGTTTATGAAAGCAGCCTTATTCACGAAAAACAACTTGCATTATATTTAGATGAAGGCTTGTTAAATGAATCATGGTTTGACATAATAAATAAAATGCAATAAAACAATATTAATTTTTTTACATCATGTATTCATTTATTTCAACACTTTTTTTACATTTTAATAACATTTATACACGTAACTTCCCATACAACCAAATAAATATACAGTTGTGCAACCAACTCCTTCTATTTTTACTATCTGGCAACAACATTCTATTTGGCAATACACTGTGGCAATATTGCACTTACCTTGTTACCGCTCAGGACCGCCATTTTTAATTTCACCTGCACGGAGCACTGACAAAGGCTATCTTTGCGGACGGCTTTATCTATTCCCACAGTATTTTACCCTACTTTTTTTTTCATGATGAAGCCAGTGTATTGGTTGGCGAAACTTGTAGTGTTTGTAACAGCCAATTTGTTAGACGATTCGATGACGGCGATGAGTGTACCAAGTTGAGGGTAATTAAATATTACAAGCCATAATGTAAAAAGAGCTACTTAAGGAAAAGTGGATTGTGAAATATTTTAAATATGTAAAGTAATACTGTCCTTGTGTGCGATGCGCACCTTCCGTGAACGACGCATGGGGATGTGAAGGTAGCGCCACATATTCTTTCCCATTCATCAATTCGCAACAGCTACTATATGTTTAACACTAAAGAGATAAACTCTTCATTTTCTAACATACCAACAAATGTTCGTGACCACCTTAAAAGATGCGACAGATATCCAGGCGATACTCCAGAGCATGTCACAGTTGCAGTGAAGGTTGCAAACTTATGTGAGATTTAGCACGACGTGGGAGCACAAAGAGATCGTTCTTCACGAACCCTTGGAAGAAAAAGTCGCATAGGGTTAAATCTGGTGACAAAGCTGACCATAGCAAAAAAGTGACCTGTACATCCTATCCGACATTGTGACAAATTTTCATTGAGGTAAGGCACACTTCGTAGTGATAATGAGGCAGATAACCGTCTTGTTAATAGATGTAATCGTCTCTTCTGGAATTCTTGTCGCAATCATCTTCGTTCTGCTTTCTTATTTAGCGAACTTATGAATAACCGTGAATTAGTTTCGTTTGCTAAATGAGTGTTCTACACAGCTTATTTGGTGTACTTCATATATTGAAGTTCTTGCTAGTCCTTTTGAAACATAGCCTTTACCTCAACTAACTAGTTTTCTTTTTAATTTAGCCTCGACGACCAAAGCATTAGATATATCGTCTAGTAGGAGCAGGGCCGGATTAACGTATGGGCTGTAGCCCAGGGGCCCTCCAAAAGTAGCTCAGTTACCTATGTAAATAGTAAGCACAGGGTCAGGGCCGTCCTAATGCACGGGCACAGTGGGCAGTCGTCTGGGGCCCCTAAATCTACACGGGCCTACTCCCCCATGTAGATCTAAATACTTCTTTCAAGCATTGACTTATCTAAATATTTAATTTGGTCATATTTTCTTCAATTTGAAAGTATTCTACGTCAGTTCCCTATCAGTAAAGGCAAATGTTAAGTGGTAAAATATGATTAGGATTTCAGAATTAGCTTCCTACAAGTAGAGCACTAAAAGATCATGCAACGTATGACATTGGTTAATGGTTGATAGGAGACTATTTACACTCTATTTAGTGCAGGGGTTCTCAGACTTTTAGACCGAAATTGATACTTTCGTCGTTGCATCAAGTAATATTACTGAAATGTCAATACTAATATTTAAATTTGTATGAGCTCCAGTACTTATCATACCAACAAGGCAGAACATTTGTTAGCGCATTTGCCTTGTAATTAGGAGGTCTCAAGAACGATACCTGGTAAAACTTCGGTAAACTTTATTTTGTATGAGCCATTCTAGTATCTTTTGACATTGGCTCGTCACGATTATCCGTCACATCTAATTAAAATCCACTATCACAAACATTCATACCCCAGCCGGGATTCGAACCGGGGACCTTCGAGTCGCTAGCTTAGCACCCTAACCCACAGGGCTACCACGTCGGCAACAATTCCCGGTGCCGAGCATCCTGACTGAGGTTTTCCCTGGTTCCCCACAATCACACTAAGCGAATGTTGGGATGATACAATGGAGCAACAATATAAAAATATGAGCAAAAGTAGTTAAATTATTTCTGTTAAATAGCTAAAATCTGCATTCTCTGATAAACAATTCTTTTATTTCAAGAGGAAATAATAGGCTTATTATTTAAACTTTTGCTTTGTATTTATGTTCGAATCGAGTCGCCGTGGCTCAGGCAGTAGCGCGTCTGACAACGAATCTGGCGGCCTGGGATCAAATCCCGGCCAGGACGCTGTAGGTTTTTCTTCAGTGCTCCTATGCCTGGCACTTTGAGGTGTATCAAATTGAGTACCAGAGTGTCCTTGGTACTCTTGGACACCTTGGGAGGTAAAGGCGGTCGAGCTTGAGAATGACCAGTGCCCACCCCACCTCACTTTGTGCTGTAGGTCGAGAAAACGTGGAACTCTACCTCCACATCCCGCATACGTCTTTCACGGAATGTGTACATCGCACAGGGGATAGCTTTACCTTTTATCATTTTTTATTTTTGAAATACATTGCGCAATATTTTAAATAAGTGAATTTTAAAAGTCATTGTTTGTAAGCATCGGAATAAACGTATGAGTGTAGCATAAATTAGTAACGGAAAGTTTATTGGAAAGATTTATTTTATTTTGTTTGGTGCCAACACAATTCTATAAACGCATGCAAGACCTGATAAAAAAAAAAGTTACTCTTCCAAAATACTTTATTTAGAAAAATAGTTGTCTGGACACAGTATTTGGTTGTCCAAAACATGGCGTTTCTGTACAGTCTCCCATAAGGGATAATGCTTTCTATGATTTTTAAAACCTGTTTTTCTCGAAACTACAGATATTTTACTTTTGTATTCACCCACAAAATTGCAGTGTGATTTTATTTTGGGGCGCTAAAATCAAGTTTGGGATAGGTAGTGTCAATTTTTAAGAATCTTGGGCTGGACACAAGATATATTTTTCGTTCAAGATATATTTTTCGTTCAATCAGTGACAATGACAATGCATTAGGTCAGTTACATGTTTATTGTTAATTATTCACTAAGCTCACGTACCAGTATCCAAAGGTTCGCGCACCAGTACTGGTACGCGTGCCATAGTTTGTGAAACTGCTGTTTAGTGCAATAGTATCTAAAAGTGATAAATATTGGAGTTACCAATTCGTGTTAGGATAAATTTAGATTTATGAGTCAAGATACGAAGTCCTTATTGGGCTTTGTTTTGTAATATTTAAAAAATATATATAATCGAATTCGAATTTTAAAAATAAATCCCAGACAGCATTGAGATTTGTGTAGCTGTTTGTGGTGAAACTTACGATTTATTTTTTATTCTAGTATTAGATAAAAGTATTTAAAAAATGCATGTTTATTTTACAAATAATAAATTTTGCTAACGATCTAATTTTATTTACCGTTTCCATGGTGTCTGTGCAGGCAGGGGCCCGAATAATTGCTTTGTCCAAGGGCCAACAATGATGTTAGGACGACCCTGCACAGGAGACAGGTAGATAGGGCCATAACAGAGTCAATGGCCTGGGGCACTGAGTAGGAGAATGTGCTCATTATATAACTATTCATGAAGCATGTACTGAGACAAACATATTTAGCATAAAATATGAGTAAATTTCATTCTTATATAAGATAATGAATAGTTTGTGCAGATTATGTCACCATACAGTTTCAGATATCCCGTATGTAAATAATACGCCATATGTATGCGAAACACTGCAATTAAATAACACCTTTCGTGTTCAATAATTTAAAAAAAATTCAGTCGAATCCCAGAGATCAGGAACTTGGTTCATAGGTGAGTCGTCGTTATTTAAAACAACATGCTGTATGTTCATGAGTAACTTATTTCTCGAACTGTTTATAGCTTGAGTGTGAGGGTGACTTTTGAATCAATCGTGCATAGACATCAGCAAATACCTTCCTTACAACTTGGATCTGGGCACTGAAGCCATTATCTCATCTTCAGTTTAAAACCTAAGCCTGCGGCTGCGGGTGATTCAATGTTTCTGTTAGGTTTATTTGATAATGATGTGTCAGAATTATAGATAGTTCAAAAGCTTTAATATTTCACATGCACTTTGTAAGGACTTTTGACTTTCGTGTTATATTTGGTATATTCAATGAAGTTCGAAATTCAATATCGGTGTCGACTGAGTCAGTATTTAAACGAGGTAATATCTAAAATCCCAACACGTAAATTCTTTAGTATATGTCTATCAGTAGATTATATTCTTGTATTCACATTTCTTATAGAAATACTAATACTGGAGTTCAAAGTAATACTTCTATTATTCTATAAACCTGGTAAGAACATCTTATACCTCCGCCTTATTCTGACTGATTAAACCTTTTCCCACTTGTCTTCTGTACTTAGTAAAAAACACTATCAAAGTTTTTAAAAGAGTACTTTACAAGTACAGTACATTATTCCATAAGTGCGTGTGCTAATATCTGAATAGTCCTTCACATTTAAGCTTGTACCTTATTACATGTTTGTAGATCGTCTCTGACGAATACCAGTTACTATAATAATGGATCTTTTACCATTTAATATATTTACATGGGCCTATTCTACAAAAGTATTTCCTTCTTTTATGACATGAATCTCGCAAAGCCACTTACACGATCATTTCGTAACTAATGATAGGTCGAAAATTGCTTACTTCACAAAGCACTATTTACCCTTCCTCACAGACAACATAGAAATATAAGTTAGCTCGTCTTAACTAAATTGTATGAAATGCAACAGTACTACTGCATAAGAATTTGTTTTGAAACCGTAATATTACGTAAAAATTTTGTATTACATAAAATATCAGTGGGTGATTGATATTTTTTCTTCATTGATTTCAGATGCCGTTAGAAATCACAAAGAGCTTCATAGAAAATCGTGATGGAACATACGAGCCGTATATTCACAGAGAAGACGAGAATGAAGCTTTCAGAAAGACAGATAATCAGCCACTTATTAAACCTTTGGAATTCAAAACTTTCCTTAAAGTTGGTGAGCATTATTTTTTCTTTAGTTTGTTTTTATTACTATTATAATTATTGTGCATTGCTTGAAAGTTATGGTAATATTTCGGGGTGCTATATGTCAAGACAGTCATGAAAGTCAGGAAAATGTCATAATATAGGTAGAGAACTTGGTCGATGTAACAATATATTAAGTTGAAGTGTAACTACAATTAAGAAAGTCAGAAAAAGTCCTGGAAGATATCTTCACAACAAGGGAAAGGGAAGTTAAAGAAATTATATTGAAATAAATTGAAAAAAGTAGGAAGAATAAATAATTTTAAATTATTTATTCGTTGAGCGGCAAGAACCTTAGTGAATTAACTATGTAGGTGCCTTTTATGCCTTTCCTTGCTATTGGAGTTAAGGCATTATGACTTCATTAAGATGGTTAAGAGAAAGTCAGCTATTTTGGTAGATTGTTCCTTCAACACATATAATAAGGTGAGTTGAAGGGTGTGTACTGCATGCATAGCCGTTAGTTTGAATTCTTCACCCGCAGCTTCATCGTTTCATCATTTCGGTCTCTCGTTTTGTCCGCATAGTGCGAAATTAACTTTATATGAGTCAAAATAAATACCGTTGCATGTAGTTAGCTAGTCCTGATTGTGGTTTTGTTGTAAGGAAATGCACTTTAGTGACAGGAAACGCGAGGTAATGTTTAACGGTATATATTTTACATATATAGCCAAGCGTTTATATCGTGTACAAAATGCCAGCTGTTGTTTTGTTTTTAATGCAAATTACTTGTGCTACATATTGCACTATTTTTAGAAATTAGATTGATTCGATCATAGCGTAAATGTCGCTTGACTTATTGTTTTAGCGAATTACAAAATAATGGTCATATCTGTTTTAAGGGTTCAGGTTTCGTAGTAGTATTCACTCGATAAATACTCGTTCTAAAGGCGTCCCACAAAAGCAAACTTCTTGCACTCGTATAATGTATATCCAGTTGGAGCTTAGGAAAAAAATCAGAACACATGAGGGACCCAGTTTTATAAATTTTTCAAGCACCAACCACAATCCATTGTGACAGTCCATGTACGCTACACTGCGTCTCACACTCATTTTCTGATATTTGCTATATACTTGCGTTTTCGTAAAATGTTGTTTATTGATAAAGAATTGCGTAAAAGGATTTATTTGTTCGTATTATTTTTGCAAATCGTTTGTATTTTAAAGTTAATTTATTTTAGGCCGTTTCATCAAATGTAGATATTGTCATTTGTTGAGGTCGTTTTTTTTTAGCACAGAATATTCCCCAAGACAATTTGCGATATTGTTTTATTGTTGGTAACTAAGGTGGAATTCAATTCCTGAAACTGCTCGTGTGGCGCATATTTCAGCTAGTGTACGCTTAAACTGAAGCCTAATAGTCATTCTTGAGTGAAAGAGAGACAAGTCTTTTTGAGACTTGTGGCAGAAAAATTACAGTACGTATCCGCATCAAACTTGATTCGACACAATAGTAAAATAGCGTGGTGTTCCCGTTCCTAAACACCCCAGTTGTCAATGTTATCAACCTATCTTATGAAAATGAATGTGTGTGTGTTCGAGAAACTATTAAGGAACTTTGTGATTCGCAGCGCTAACTTGTTTTAATATACAGAGTAATCCAAGCCATATTCTCTTGAACTAAAGGCATTTAATTCTCATATATATTTCTTTCTTTTTCTTATTTCTTCATTAAAAGCAGGCAGTTTTGTACAATCGGATTCATAGAGAATGGCCGATGGATTTTTTTTCCAGCCCGAAATTTGCACTAACTGGCAACACCAAACTAGTGCGATCCGGAAGTTTCGGTGCAAAAATTAGAAGTCATTGTAACAATAGAATGGCTGTTAATAAAACTATAATGATGTCCTTATTAATGGTCAGTTAATGTTCTTATTAATGTAGTAATTAATGGATTATCGTATGTAAAAATTAAATTAGCATTTTAAAAAATAGTTTTGATGTTTTGAATTTTTGTATTATTTGTGATAATTTAGATCTGTGTCTAAATTTTTCAGTAGTAATTAAACAGTAGACTGTTGTTTAATGTTTCTATGAACTGTTGGATGCTTTTATTCTTGGACGGAAACAGAGTGTGTAAAAAGGTGTGAAGATTCCCCACTTGGAAGTCAATCGCCTGAAGTCGTCATTAACAGTTGTCAAATTTGATTCTGGTTCAGCATTGTTTTGAGATATTCATGATTGAGAAAATATTTCAGTGAGGTTTTCCTTCTTTTAACCTTGATTGGGGAGCACTATTAAATAATTGTAAGGGAAATTTAATAGAAAATAATGTTTTTACAGGACTATACAAACGACAGCCATACAAGTTAAGAAATTTTCAATTTCCATAATTCATTTATATGAAAAAACGTCAGTAACAAAGATGATTTTAGCCTTTGCTGATCTATGGCATCTTCCTTTTCTCCTTTTGTGAGTTTGTTGTGCTCAGTCTGCGTAGAAATATATTCGTTGATAATGGAATATTTACTACGTAGATTGCCAGTGTTAGAATATTTGGACAAAGTTGTAACTAAATATTTCTTAACTTAGCTTTTCTACTAATTTATCAAAATTAAGGGGAAAGACCATCAATTAGAAAGTTCTTGCACCAAAACTTAATTGACCACCGAACTAATATACGTTGCAAGCATAACATGTGGAACGTTAACTTTATATCAGATATTTGTTCATTATTTGCCTTATTAAGAAGGGTGTCGGACTTGGAAATTGCACCCATCGGCCATTTTCTTTTGAATCTGAGTGTACGTTGTAAAAACATTTCGTAGCGATTAAATCTTTGCAACCTTGGAAAACCTGGAATACTCAGGGAATTTGATAAATCTGGAAAACACAGGGAAATTATAATTTATGAGGGAAACTCAAGGAAATTCATGAAGTGGACCTGTCCATAGATTAGTTGACAAGAGCACTGCCCGGCAAGGCAGAGATCGTGGGTTCGATTCCCACTGCTGACCGGATTTTTTCAATGTGTTAAAATCTTCTTTCTTTCACTTGTGAAATACCAATACTGTACAGGATGCTTGGACTTAGTGGTGGTGGGATTAAAAAAAATATCATTACGTTTTAGTTACATGTTCCACTATACTTAAGTCACAAAATTAGTAGACACCATGTTTTCGAATTCAGAGTAAATACGTTGAGATGCGGTGAACTTGTAGGCCATTCAGCGGTACCACCTCATCCAATCCACAGTTTATACTTGTTGACAAATCTGCTATAAAGAACACTAAAAGTGCAATTCACTAATATCAATATCACCCTACAGTAACTGTTCTAGTTAAGTACTTTGTCACTAGTAATGAAGAGGTCCATAATTACTAGCGTTAAATGACTTACGCACCTCCCGATATTTCATATTTAACTAACTAACTAACTAACTAACTAACTCTATGGCTTATGGAACTCGCAAGTTCATCGCCGCAGTAACAAACGTTCGCCATTGGATTCTATCCTGGGCAGTATCAAGCCAGTTTTCATCACGAACACCTACTTCTCGAAGATCTCTTCTAATATTGTCCTCCCAACGACGTCTCGGTCTTCCCAATGGCCTCTTTCCATCGGGCCTTCCAACCAGGATTGAATATAATCTTCGTTTTTCCCCCATCCGAGCTACATGCCCTGCCCACCTTAGTCGTTTCGATTTCATTATTTTTACAACATCTGGTGAATCGTACAGTCCGTGGAGTTCTTCATTATGCAGTCTCCTCCACTCTCCAGTCATCTCGTCCCGTTTCGGCCCATATATCTTTCTCAAAACCTTATTTTCAAATACACGCAATTTATGTTCATCTGCTAGGGTCGTACTCCAACTTTCGCAACCGTAAAGAATTACCGGCAGAATAACCGTTCTGTATATTTTTAATTTCAATTTCCTTGATATTAATCGCGATGTTAGAAGTTTTTGGACTGAGTAGAAACATGCGTTCCCCGATACTAAGCGACTTTTTATTTCTTCCGTGACCTCATTTTTGCTTGTTATGTATGCTCCCAAGTATTTAAATTTGTTTACTTTCTCTATGACCTCATCCCTAATTCTTATGTTTTTAATTCCTTCATTCCCTGTGCTTCGGCTTGTTACCATGTATTTTGTTTTATCTATGTTTACCTGTAGACCTATCTCATCGCACGCTTCTACTAAGACATCCGTGTTGCTTTGTAGTGCATCTATATCGTCCCCTATTAAATCTACATCATCCGCGTATACAAACAGTTGATTCAAACCATTCAATGATAGTCCCTATTACAATCTTATATAATATTTTAGACATTATCATGTTTGTGTCTGATATCTGAACTGCTCTTCGAAATGCTTAACGCTAAGTGAGCAAGTAGCATAGTTCTAAAGTAGAGTTGTTTTCGATTGATAGCGGAACATCTTAATATTGAATGTAATTTACTAGAAAAATATATTTTCACTGTAGAAAGAAAAACTGGAAACTGATTGAATGGTACATGGTATATACCACACTATCATGAATATATATCACGTTATATAAATTTTAATCATGATATCCATAAGAGCGTCCTAAATCGTATCATGAAAGATTTATTTTTCTTTATAGGTAACACAGCCCCAGATCAGAAAGAACCAACACCATTTGTTATCGAATGGATACCTGATATCCTTCCTGTAACTAAAATTGGTGAGCTCAGGATAAAGTTCGAATATGGCCATCAACGCAATGGACAGTTAGAGAAACGGCCTACTACCCAACCCTTATCAAAGACTTTGGAAGGCTCGTTATCAAAATTAGATGCACACTTTGATGCATCGGGACTTCCAAAATTAGACCATCAAGAAACAGTGGCTGCTGCCATTTTGAGTTTACAGTGATTGCAGTTTGTTATTTATACTTACAGTGTTGCGTGTGCTTCTAGTCTCTTGTTTTTTAATGAACAGTTGAATTTTGTACATAATCATCGTAACTTATTGTACAGAGATATAATGTTATTTCTGAGTTGAAGAATTGTTGTAAATACCTGTATAAAATGAATTGTAAATACTAATAATGCATTGTAATACTATGTTTCTTTAATTGTAAAAAAAAAAAGTTGTTGTTTAACAAAGTCTGAATGTTTTATCCCTTTGCCTTTATTCCTCGTATGTGCATGTGTGATATTTATTTTTGTAAGAGATATGTGATTTTCTAATTGTGTAGTGATTGTTCCGGTTCAACAGTGTCAATCAAGCCTCTAGTACTTCAAAGGTTCATTCATTATATCGTCAAAAAATAATTGAATGAAGAAGTAAGCTACAGGAGTTAAGCAAAAGTTTTCGGTTTCTACCAGCATATATTCCTGTATTAGCAGACACTTGTAATGATATATTAAACCTAGTATTAGAAATTAATTAAACTTGCTTGCCCAACAACCAAGTCCTTAATTCATAATTGAATTTTAGACTAACTTTTCTTCGAAAGTTGCGATATTGTTAAGCAATATCCACACAGGGAATGAATTTATCGTAGCCCCTGTGATTATATTCTCCGACTTCGGAGGAATGCAGGTTCGAGTCTGCTGCTGGCCAGACAGACATTCAGTTTTTAAAAGACCTTGTCGCTATCTTATCTTGCTTCCTGCTAGGGACATTATCCTTCCGACTGACGGGCTTTAGCTATCGCCTATGAAATTAAATTAATAAAGCAATGATGGAGTGAACTTCGGACTAAAATTGAGATGAAACAAAAATTCGATCCCTCCGTATGGCGGGTTCATGAACTTAGCGAATCTAATTTACTTGATTCTGGCTGAAATATAAGGGAGAGAAAATAATTTAAGTGAATTCTATGAACTTTATTAAATACAAACTGTTTATCAGATTACCAGGTGTATGCATAAGTTTTTGCCGGTTTTGTTGGTAAAGAAAACACGTGATTTTCAAGGGAAATTAATTTTGTTTCATTCAAAATATTGGCTATCGGCTTCTACACATCTCGCCCATCTTTCAGGTAATTGATGCATACCATGCCAGAAAAACTGCTTGTCTTTTGCGGCAAACCATTCGTCGAGCCAGTTTCCAACGTCTTCGAAATTGCTGAAGTGCTGCTCTGCGAGCGCGTGCCCCATTGATGCGAAGAGGTGATAGTCAGATGGCGCCAGGTCTGGGGAGTACGGCGGGTGCGGAAGGATGTCCCATCCAAGCGATTTCAAGGTGTCTTTCACTGGTTTTGCTGTGTGAGACGGCGCATTGTCGTGTAACACAATCACTTTGCCATGTCTTCGGGCCCATTCCGGTCGTCTTTCGATCAATGCGTGATTTAAATTAATCATTTGTTGGCGATAGCGCTGTGCATTAACGGTTTCGCCGGGCTTCAAGAGTTCATAATATACAATACCGCTCTGGTCCCACCAGACACAAAACATTGTCTTCTTGCCGAAGCGATTTGGCCTCGGTGTTGAAGGACCGGCTTCGCCAGGTGAAAGCCACGATTTTTTCCGCTTCGGGATTTCAAAATAAATCCATTTTTCGTCACCCATCACAATTCGACACAAAAAGGATTTTCTTTCGTGGCGTTGAAACAGCATTTCACAAGTGACTTTGCGATTTTCCATTTGACGTTCATTTAAATCGTGTGGGACCCATTTACCCAGTTTATTGATCTTCCCCATTGCTCGTAAACGTCTGATGATTGTTTCTTGTGACACATTTAATGCTTTTGCCAATTGCTCTTGAGTTTGTGTTGGGTCATCCTCCAATAACACCTGCAATTGCTCGTCTTCGCACTTTTGTGGCCTATCAAAGCGCGCACTGTCTTTCACATCGAAATCACCACTTTTAAATTGTCGAAACCATGTCTCACATGTTCTAATCGATGGAGCGTGTTCACCATCTGTTTCTACCAGCACGATGACTCAACAGCCTTTTTCTTTTGATTAAACAAGAAAAGCAATGCGTGCCGCAAATGTTCTTTTTCAGGCACAAACTTGGACATTATCACTGAACGATAAAACAAAGACGCTAGTGTTTGGCGGACTCAACTTGTGTGTGTTTGTAGTTTAATGTCAGACGAACAAAATGACGTATGTGTCAAATGAATACGCTGCGTACTTTTCGCTGGCGCCATCTCTTAGTTAAACCGGAAAATACTTATGCATACACCTGGTACATAAGAGAGTCTTGTTTATGACTAATTAAAATAGGTAGACTAAAGTTGCTGGAAGTTTGGTGTACTCACCTATGGCTTACGGAACTCGCAAGTTCGTTTGCCATTGGATTCTATCCTGGACAAGAAGAAGCTAGTTTCGAGTATCTCTCGAAGATCCCTTCTAACATTATCACCCCCAACGACATCTTGGTCTTTCCATCCGGCTTGATTACCACAATAGAATATTATCCCCCCCCCCCCCC